>JAPMOR010030685.1:0-64261 GCA_026543865.1 Argiope aurantia | reverse complement strand
TGTGTGTGTTTATCACGGGCAATTCATGAGGCAACCAACGTTTAAATCCTACTGCTGTTTCTTTTCTTTTCAGAATTCTTACATACAGTTTTTTCCAGTTCTCAAATCTTAAAACATTAACTCCTTAGCTGTAGTATGTGAATTGTGGTCATAAGTATGTCGAATAATCAAACTTTTCAAGTAATAAACAAAAAGTAAATCCTTTATTAACATTATTACATTTATTACATTACAAAAAAATGAAAAGAAATTCATAAATATTTCGCCTCTCATAAATTAATGGTTAAATTAATCGATACGAAAAGATCTTATTAAAACGTTGTCATCTAATTAAATAATGGAGAAAACCACACAGTTAGAAATAAAAGAAGATAATTTTGGAAAATATTATAAATATAATATATTATAAATAAAAAAAAATACTATTTTTATGAGAATTCACACGGCTTGTTTGTTTATAAATATTGTTTATCAATTGATTAATAATAAATTTTATTGTAAATCTTAAAATATTTAAATTCTTTTCTTCGCTTTTTTTCTGTGGTTAAAAAAAGGAAATACCTTAAAAGGTGTTGCTCAAAAAAGGCGGAGAAAGACTTAATGATGGATTTGAACAAATAAACTAAAAAATGTAAAACAAAATGAAAAAATTCTCTCCCACATATAGGTTAATTAACGCAGTGAAGACAATAATTCTTCATTCGGGTCACGAGACACTCCAAAATGTTTCATTCATCAGTCATTTTGTAACCGTGACCTCTTCTTTAAGACAAATGTGTAAGTTAAAATGCAAATTTTTGGGTGTCAAAAACAAATACCACGCGACAAAATGTAACAGACAGCAAAAATTAGATTATAAGTAAAAATAACAGAAAAACTATTGAAAAATGCCTTACAACAGGTGTCTTCAATTATCAGCTCAATGAATTAGGATAAATTCAATTCTTTAAAAACAAGTTAAAAATTTCTTACAATTATTAAACAATGAGTGGCATCTAAATATTAGTTTCTAACAAAAAGCATTGTTTTGAAGGAAAATATGCAAAAATATTTTTTTAAATTTTAGTCGTGTGTGAGTAAATTTAAGCAAAAGAACCCTTGTTTAAAAACTTAAAATCGTAGGAAATTATGATAGTTTAATTATGATATTAAGATATGATGTATAAAGAATGATAATTTAAATAAAATTTAGAAAAAATTAAATGGATAAAATAAATTTAAAAAATTGCATTGCAATTAATGATTAAAAAAATTTATTTAATCTCATATCTAAAATAGAATCTAAAGTGAAAATGCAGACTACTTAATAAAAGAAACTGAAGTAATATTGCTTGCGTTCAATTAAATTTCTTATCCATATTTTGACAATCACAATTCCCAAAACCAACAATTTAAAAGTATCAGTTTGAGGCAAGAATTTAAAACAATGCATTTCAATAGTCCACTCTGTTCTCAGTGTATTCGGTGTTCAGTGTTCAGTGTTCTTGGTATACGTAAACCTATGTTGTGGAATTAAGTCCCATGATGTCACAATAGAAAGAGAAACCTATATATTCGCATCGTCAAAATATTTAATTAAATGCTGTTGTATGCAATAATTTCACATTCTTATTTTTTACATGAAACGAATATTTGATTCTAACATTTAAATGATATGGTGTATTGTATTTATATTGAATTAGAGCATTCGGCAAAAAGTCAAATGGATTGAAACTTGTTAATAAGAAATTTGAATGATTGTCTATATTTACGAGATTTGGATTTTATCTTCATCCGAGATAAGGTGCCAAGATGATTAAATTAGGAATAACGGAGCTTAAAGGTCTTGGCTTAATCTGAAAATCGCCAAGTAAAAACAGAAGCTGCAAAAAACAAGCAAACAATAAACCGATATTGGAAAAACAGTAAGGATAATCTTTCAGCGATTAGGACATTATATTAAATAATATTTCAAAGAGCTTTGATAATGAAATCAACGAAAATTTGATGAAATAAAATAAAGAAAACTATTTACGACATTGCCAAAAACATTGAAAAAATAAATGGAATTAGTGGAAAGAACTTTAATATTAATAAAGAACACATTTTTGGCTTATATCAGTTTGTCCGCTGAGACAAAGTTAATTTAAAAACACATTAAACTAGACAAATGAAATTTAATATATGGCCTTTTCACCAAACTTGTTGAAATTACTGTTGTAGTTTTGTGACAAATTTTGGTACCCATCGGTTTGGGAAAACGTGCCTAAAACACAAATTCGATTTTCTGAGATTATTAACTGCTTACCAGAGATGAATTGCCAAAACCTTTGCTAGAATCTCACGATAAATTCAGTAAAAATGCTAAATCCGTGAGAAAGACTAATATTTCATAAATATTGTTCGCCAAAGCAGTGCAAGGCATTTGCGACATCATCCGAATGAAATTAAATACGATAACTACAAAACGAAGAGATCTAAATGGATAAAATTTGGCTTACAGATATAACATCTAAAATATAGATACTATCAAATGTTGAACCAAGTCCAAGACATTATTTCAGTTTATTCTTTCATAAGTATATAAACACGATAACTCAAATAAGCAACAACTTAAAAGTATCAAATTTAGTATACTATCTTGAGACTTGTTGTAGTTTTTTGGCAAATTTTGATTTCAATCGGTTGAGGGGAAATGTATTTAAAATACAAATTGGATTTTTGGACACTATTAATTACTTGTCAAAGATTAATTACCAAATAACTCGCCAACAACGATACGATAGTTCCAGTAAAAATACTATATTCGTACGGAAGATTAATATTTCATAACTGTTCGCCAATGCCGTGTAAATCATTCGTAGCTTTACACAAAGACAACAATTTTATGTCAGGTGAGGGTATAACACCTGCATTACAGAATATACAAAAAGAGTTTGAGGAGACCCCTTCTAGTTCGAAAATTACTTTTTGCCTAATATTTTAACAATGGTCCTGATGTTGAAATCATTTTATTGTTTCATCAAATATTTAATACCGTGATTTTTTTCAATCATTGAAAGTTTAAGAAAAGGATTCTGTTTAGTACCTAATTAGTTTACAAGACTAATAAAAAAAAGTACATCATCGCGAAATTTAGAAGATAGCTGGGTTCTTATTACACAATGGTGTTATGAGCCTCCATTTGAAAATTTCATGTATACAATAAATAGATAAGACAATTAAAATGAAACCATTTTAATTTCTGACAATTTTGTGGAATTGTACACTTGAAGTTATATCCAAATTATTTATCCGAAATTAAATATAACCAATATTCCTGATGAATCAGTTGGCCAACAGGGGCGAGTAGTAGTTTTTAATAATAGAAAAAAACCACATTATTAGACATCAATAGAATCAATAATAAAATTAATAGAATCAATTAAATTTAATTAGAGACAATAAAAAAATATTTTTTGCAAATATTGTAAAAGATAGTTTTTGAAAATGTCCAAATTCAGAAAAAAAGGTAAAGAAAAAAATTTATATCCTCAAAAAACATTTTTTTTTTCTTTTTTTACTTTTAACTTCATGTAAAACTCATTTTTGAGTGATAACATTCTCGGAAGTTATCCAAGAAAAAGCCAAAATTTTATTTAAAATAATAATTAGAATTTCAAAGAAAATAATCTCATGTTTTCCATCCCCACTTTTCAAGGTATAACTGAGTAGGTACTTTCAAGATATTTGGATACTCCAAATGTAATGTACCCTACTGATACCTAAAAAGAGACACATTCGCTTTTATTATTAGTATAGACTTTCGTTAATAACAAAAGGTCCAAATTTTCCTGTTAGCATCCCTTCGAAAACTAAATGCTGCACTTTATTAAAAAACAAAAAAAACATTGCACTTATTTTTTGGGTTTTTTTAACAAAACGTTTGTTTCCTTTTGTGTAAGGATAAAATTGTATAATTAATTTACTAAGCGTAATAACTATGATTAATATTATTTTTCGTATGTATCTTTAATTTAATAATGTTCTTTTCTTCTAATTTACGAAGAACTTGAAGTATAGTCAATAATCTTTATCAAATTGATTATTCAATAGATGCTTTGATAATAATACTAAGTCGAAGAGTTGAGTACTTTCATTAGGATGGAATAATCTTTGATTATTTAATGATTCCTTCATCAGTACTAAGTAAACAAATAGTAGTGACGATATGGCAGAGAGACCAAAGTTCATATGGTCTCCCTGCCGTAGACTTTACAATTGTAGTGAATTTTCAATATTACAAAGAGGTTGTATACGAAATAGATTCTTGAAATAAACTAAACAAAATTTTTCAGAATGAAATATTTACCTTTTGTTAGGAAAAGCTTTAACGGATGTGAGCAATAAAACTCCATCATAATATATTCGAGAGCTTCATCATTATTCTATTCTTTACCTATGACTTCTCCTGATGCTTGTTCAAAACATATTATTTCTGATAAATACGATGAAAAAAAATTGCCTCTGGAAATAGAAATTAGAAAAAAAAATTTCTTTGGGATTCCGAAGAAAAATGTCTTTACTGTAGAATCAGAAGCGCGCTTATTCGAAATGGAACTTTATCTGGGTTCCGTTGTGCATGCGGGGAAAGATTATTTTTTCCAAATGTTCTCATGTTAGTGTGGAATGGAAACTTGAAGAATGAAGTGTCAGTCCATATCCCGTTTTCGTCTTCAGACCATGGTCTAAAAATTACGAGGTCGTACCGAAATATCTTTCGTGTAATTTCAAAATAGGAATTAACAATATAGAATGTGACCGAATGAATGAATTCGTCAGATAAATTCTGAGAGGTGATAGTAGATATCAAAAACCATCGGTGTCAGCTGTGCAATGATTTTCGCGGCCGCAACTTCTCATATTTGATGTTTAAAGGTCATCCATTGTTTATATTATAATCCTGCTTTATATCAAATAAATGTTTATCTAATTATTATTGACTCTGTTTTTATTTCAGTCAACATCGCAACTTTCATAGTTATTATATTTTCTATACTTCAAATATATACTTATCATATTCATATATTCTGTAATTTACATATATATATATATATATATATATATATATATATATATATATATATATGTGTGTGTGTGTGTGTGTGTGTGTGTGTGTGTGTGTGTGTGTGTGTAATCATAATTTTTTAGTAGTTGCGTGGCCGAAGAGAAGACACTTTTGAATATTTAAACTCGATTTGTTTCATCCCTGGAGGCGTATTATGAACAAAGAATAAGTGGTAAGAAATATGCGAATACACAAGAGCAAAAGTGACAGTCTACATCGCGACACAAAAGCAAAAGTGACAGAAATTTTTCTCTCCAGGATTTTATACTTTGAGATTCTGAAGGGATTTCTTTTATACGTGCCGAGTTAGGTAAGGGAATTTGAGGTATCTTGAGATGTTGTAAAAGTAAGCATTTTTATAGAGCGCGTGTAGCATTTATTAAATGAAAAAGGTGGAATTGAATCAGGAAATAAGAGAACATTTTAGCATGAAGTTAATATGGGCTAAATTAAAATAAAAATTAGGTAACTAAATTTAAATTAGATTAAGATATATACATATATATATATAGCAATTTTCTATAATACATAATTCTATAATTTCCCTTTATAACCATTTTTGCTATTTGCGACGATTCTGTGGCAATGTTGTGATTTGTTCTGTGGCAATGTTTTAACCTCTTGATGCTTACTATATACCCCTCTGAATATGTTAGTCGAATTCGACAGTTGGGAGAAATACAAAATGTTTCAATTTATACTCTACTAGCCGCCTTTGGCGACCAGCCGGTTCGTCAATCTTAATGCTAATTTAAATTTTAATATTTAAATATTTTACGCAATTCCAACTTTAATAGATTCTTCATCAAAATATATTAAAACTTCAAATTTTGATAGTCATATAATTCACTCATAATATTATAAAGGCCTTCAGTCATAACGTAATATGTATCTCTCTAATTTTCTGTTACCTCTCGTAGAATTTAGGCTTTAAATTAAAGTGGAAAGAATTAATCTGCAATTAATATAATAATATTTTTTACTGAAACAATGCATTTTTTTTATAATATGATTACTGATAACAGAGTCGCTGAGCGTTTAAACTTTATGGGCACTAAAGAATATCTTTCTTAATTTATGTAATATCTCAAGAATTTGTCAACAATATTTTCTCAGATTCATCATGAACAGATCGATTAATTAACAATGTTTAATTTTAAATGCATAAAACTTTAAGAAAATAAACAGAATCGTTTGAAATAATCGTCCGAAAAATGTTAACCCTAGCTTCATTACTGTTGGGGAAAAAAACTGAAGCCTTACTCATTTGGCGGTGTGGAAAATGAAAGATTTTTTTGGCTGGAAAGTTAGCTTTTAATTAATAATTAAAATTCTAATTAAAAATTCAAAAAAAGACCCCAGGGGCACATTCTCGATCTCTAAGATATACATGTACCAAATTTGGTAGCTGTAGGTCAAATGACCTGGCCTGTAGAGCGTCAACACACACACACACACACACATTGAGCTTTATTTATAAGTATAGATATAGATATAGATTTGACTTTCGCAATTATGACTAACTTAACTGGCGAATAACTGTCTGTATATTACAATAAATAAAGAAATCTTGCCTTTATTTTTTTTATATAAGAATGAAATGGAATTATTTAATCTTTTCTAGGTATAATATACAAACCAATCTTGAAAGGCTCGATTTTCAAGATTTTTTTTTTTTAACTACCTCATTAACGCCTGGTGTGGCCCACTTCTCTTCATAGAATCCATTAAGGAATCCTCAAGAAAATGATACACTTGTGATTGATACCGCAAAAATATAATAATAACAAAGATTTATGTGGTTTTGCACGTCATGATTATTGCAGTTGTTCCGATAAACCGACGAAATATGCATATTTCTTTGCCCCAAATTAAGAAAACTAGTTTTTTGAAGAAGAAAACTCTTTGAGTCGCTGATGCTTCGAAAAACCACTAAATACTTTGACTTTAAAAAATTTTGTCGACAAATGGAGAAAAAGGCCTTTTAAAAATGATTCGTAAATCTTCAGAACAATCTTTAAAAATATTTCAAAGATTTCATGAATTAGTGAGAAAAAATTACTTTTGATGAATTACTTTCTTTTAAGATAAGTTTAATTAATAATTATGATAGATGGTCTATTGTAGATGTATAAGAAGTTATTACAAATAGTTCGTGTTATATTCTTCTAAGTTATTGACTTTCGTGTTAGCTTAAGAGATTAGAGCGTCTGAAACAGATCTTATCAAAATTGTTTTCAAAGCACAGATTTCTTTTCCGTGCAGGTAATAAAAGAAGTCTGAAAATATATCCTTAATGTCTTTAATCGACTTATTATAAGTACTTAATGATTAGTCTAATGACTATTTTAAGAAAGATTTATTTGAACTATTTAATTAAGTAATTCTTCAGAATATCATTAAAAGTTTTCACAAATTGATACAATGTAAGTAAAATTTCACTTATAGATTAATTATATATAGATAATAGACTTGCCTTAATAGCAGATATCGACGATCATGAAAAAAACAGTTATTATTTTCAAAATGCAATATCAGCATTTTATAATCAATGATAAAGTAAAGTAGCATTATAGAATTTAAATAATGAAATAAATATAATAATCAAGAAATATAATATTTTCTCAATTTCGATTACTATTGAAATGCATGTTTAAAAATAACAATATTTATCATTAATTACACTGCACTTATCTAGTGTATATGTAAAAATATATTTCAATAAGAATTCAAAATATGCTCAGGTAAATGATAAATAAAGATAAAAAAATTATATCATTTTCCAAAAATTTCAGTAAATAATATTATTCAGAATAAAAAAAATTAAAGCAAGTATTTTGCAGATGGAAATATAATTAATTAGAGGATAATTAACTATAGCAAAACATGGAGGTTGTTTTTACATTTTTTGAACGATTTTAATGGTACATATAAGCATTCTTTAAATTTAAAACCGCGTTGTTTTTATTTTAAATATTTTATCAGACTTTAAATGTTTGATTGATCTGATAGGAGTTTCTTTAATTATAAAATAGTGTTTTAAAATTTTTAAAAAAATGGATAAAAAGTTGCATTTTCGTTTTTTTCTTTTTTTTAAGAATTATTCCAAATCTATTTTTCAAAAAGACTTTACATAAATCTATATAACCTAAAAGTAGAATATACCGGTTTAGTGCAATGAAAATGATATGACTGATAAATTTATTTCACTCATATATGAAGAATATTAAGGTTTTTTAAGTCGTTGCAATGCAAGAATCTATAATCTGAATGTTCAATTGTAGGATGGCTTTTCCAATATGGAGACCGTGTTACAAGAACGCCATTTTGAACATTTGACTGTATCCTTCATTTTTCAGTGGAGAACTATACAATATGTTAATAAATCTGAATTTAGCTATTCTTCTATAATATTATATATTAATATTCGAATTTGTCATTTCAAACAGAACAAGTAGAATGCTTTTCTCCTCAACTTCCACTTATAATTATACAATGCTGTTTGATGTTTAGCTTCGTGACATAGAAACCAGTAAGAATCTCCTCCACGAAACTTGTCTTGCTTTTGTATTATTAATTGAATGTCATTGGAAAACAATAATTATGAAAGAGTTTACATGAGCGTATTTTGAAATACATGAAAAAAAATGAGTGGACATGTTTGTTTTAAAGATTAAATATTTTTGAAATCTCAGTTTATAAATAATTTGAGTTGCAAGTTACTATGAATTCAAGAATTGATTGAAATTTCAATAGTATATGAATGATACATTAGTCATTGCGATATAAATTTTGAAAAAAGAAATCTGTTAAAATTAAAGAAAGAGTTTTACCGTCACAAAAAGTGATATCTTTGAAAAGTTAATAGTTTAAATATTTAATAATAGCAAAAATGGATATTACGTAATAAAGAGCACCCAAATCGCTGAAAAATCAGGAGGGCAAGTTTCCTCGAAACTTTCTCGCATAATCTCCAGTAAAGGTCTTTTACCCCGCATAAAATTATTAACTTTTAGTAAGACCACGAATGCCTTCCTAACATTGGCGATCAATAGCTACGAAATATAAATTTTTGGCGTGAAGCTAGCATTTTTATTGTATCTGTCTTGCGAATATGTATTTTGGATGTTTCTTTCCAACTGACAGAAATCAAAATTTGGCATGAAACTATAGTTGTTGAGAATTTCATTGGTTTTGTTTTAAATTATCGTGTTTATGAATTATTCCATTTACATGCATGCGACAGGCAGACAGGTAACCAACGTTTTGGCACACTTATTCAAGATTTGATAAGATTCTACATTTTAGAAGTTAGACATGTGTACCATATTTTATATATCTAGTTTTTACGTGTAACTGTTATCGAGTTCACTTATACTCGAACAACAAGACAGACAGGCCTCTTCTGATAACATTTCATTCTAAGTTTGATTTTTAAAAAAACTCCAAATTTGGTCTTAAGTCCATTTACCAAATTTCATCCGTTTAAAATAAATGGATTTGAGTTATGTTGTTAACATACAAACTAAAATAATACCAAAACTTAGGGTGGGTATAAAATTCGTAAAAATTTGAATTTTTCAAATTATTTTCTATCAAAATAACTGTTACAATATATGTTAATATGTATTTCGTGTACGAAAAAATAAGAAACATTAAAATTTCTATACATTTTTATTTTATCAAAATTCTAATAAAAATTTTGAAAACCCTTTCCTACTTAGCACCAACTAATTATGAAATAATTCTATGTTCATTTTAGTAAATCTACGTCCAATGGTCTGTTCTATAGAGTGGTATGAATGATTTTTGTACCATACATCATACGTTTACGCAGAGTATACCAGCCAGCAAACATTATTATGTTAATTTTACCTAACATACAAACAATAAAAACACATAAAAAGAAAAACAACTCAAAAAAATTCGTAATTATTCATTGGCGTTTGCAGGTGCAAAAAATCACTTTAAACAATTAATCACATTCCATTTTTAACGATGCTAACCAAATCACTTTTAAGAACATTAAAAAAAATAGTTATTCTTTTAAACTATTGATAAAAATTTTCTTGTAAAAACCTTACTTTTCGCAGAAAACATTCATTAACGAAAAAACATCTTTTAAACACCCGCTCACATCTTTGACCTCAATTTACGATGTTTTCATTATAAACAGTGAAGTTAAGCCTATTGCAATCTCATTATTATCATTAATGGATATTAAGTTCTTTTACTTTTACAATGAACGCCTCGAATCCCACACAATAATGCATCATTTTACGAGAAATATCTCTGAATATTATAATTGTCTGAATAACGAGCAATCTGTTCCAAATTCTTGATTGTATTCATGCAAACTTTCTTACGGAGAATAGAACAAGTTGAATTACCTAGTAAAAAGAAGATACGAAACATTTCATACTCAACAGATATTAGAATTACTTATAAAATACCATACAAAAAAAAGTAAATAAATTATTATTGAATTCAAATATAAAAAATTTAAAAAATTAACTGTTTGAAACTATAATATTTTAGTCGTTATTTTTGTTATTACTAAAACTTTTTCCATAATTTTGACTTCTGAATAAGGAAAAAAAAAAGATTTGAATCATTTTTTTTATTTTCTTTATATTTCTTTAAAAATTATGAATTAAATTGAAGCAATTTAAATAATTAATAATAGCATTAAAATTTAAATATTTTTTAATAAATTAAATAGCATGATTTAAATAATTAATTAACAGCAATTTTTAACGTTAGATTCATATATTAATTTTATAATTGAAATGAGAAGAAAACAAATGGTATTAATTTAAAAATCTGTTCGCTGTATACGTACATCGCAGTGACAGTTATTTTTTTTTAAATTCTAAAATTTGAATAAACAGAAATGTATTATTAAGCAACAATTAAAACAATTTTAATTTTAGATTAAGATGCTAATTTTATAATTGAAATCAGGGAAAACAAATGGTATTAGCTTTAAAATCTGGTCACTGTATACATATATAACAATGATGATTAATATTATTTAATTCTTAACGTTAAATGAATAGAAATGTATAATTACGGAATAATTAACAGCAATTTTAATTTTATATTCCGACGTTAATTTTAATATATATATATATATACACTGGTGTGCAAAACTTAAGCAACAGGTATGTTTTTTGCCATAACTTCACGAGAAATCATCTGAGAGACATGAAATTCAGAAATGAGATACAGCATTTTGTTCTGAAAGAATGATGAAAGCATAGTTGCGCAGAAATGAATACAATGCATACAGTATGGAATCAAACAAAAAAAGGCTTTATTGAACTCATAGTATCGTTACACATGATTGTCTGTTCAAGAGGAAGAACAGCAAGCAGATGTTCCTTAGTATGGGATATGCCCTCCCCTTACTGCAATGGTTGCTTCGCACCGTCTCCCCATACTCAGCACCAGATTGTCCAACAGTTCTTGAGCTAAGAGTGCCCATTCCTCAATCAGCATCTGTTTAAGTTGTCGGGTGTTCCCAGGAGGATGTAATCGTGCCGCAAGGCGTCTCCCCAAAGCATCCCACACATGTTCTATCGGATTTAAATCAGGGGAGCACGCCGACCAATCCATTCGAGTGTTATCTTCACTTTCCAGGAGCTCCTCAACAGCATGAGTCTTGTGTGTCCGTGCATTGTCATCCATAAAAATGAAGTCTGATCCAATGGCACCTCGGAACAGACGCACATGGGGAAGGATCACCTCCTGACAATAGCGATCTCCAGTTACAGAACCTCTGTCGAAAACGTGGAGCTCAGTCAGCCCGTTCATCATAATGCCTCCCCAGACGACAACTCCAGGATAACCGAAACGGTCTCTTTCCGTGATGTTACTGGGATGAAACCGTGTCCCGACCTTTCTCCAAATCAATTGGCGTTGGGAATCGCTTGTAACATATATATATATTTAAAAGTTAAATAAACAGAAATGTATTATTAAGTAGCAATTAATGGCTATTATAATTCTAGATTCTGATGATAATTTTATAATTGAAATGAAGAAAAACAAATAGAATTAGTTTTAAAAGTATGGTCGCTGTGTATATTCATCGCAGTGGAGGTTAATTCTTTTAATTCTAAAAATTAAATAACCATTAATTTACTATGAATAACCCACTCTCTTCAAAGACTCTTTGAACTGTTCCCTATAGGCAGTAAGCAGTGTATCTAAAGTAAACACAAAGGAATTGAAATTCATACAGATAGTACGGAAACATACGAAAACATACGGAACATGAAATTCATACAGTTATTAAATTCATACAGAACTGCAAAAGAATGAAGACGCTCTACTGTTTCTTCTACTGTTCTAAAATGAGTAGCAAAGGATTGAATTCAGAAGAATATAACAGGGTAGCTAGAGATTTCTTTGGCAATATATCTGAATATGAAAATGCCTGCAAAGTTGATTTTTATTGCTATTTATGGAAGTTAACAGGTTGGTTTAACTTTCTAAGTTTGGTGCAAGTGGGGCTGGGATCTTTGACAAAGAAATGCTTATGCACATCACGACAAAAAAAAACGTATGTCATTCTTAAAAATATATAATCACACTCATACCCAATTACGATATCGTCATAAACAAATCTAATATTATAAATTAGTGCTTTTTAATCAACGAAACATTTTAATTGGACGAAAAAAGTTAACATTTCTTAATAATATTCATACAATTTTTATTTTAAATACTAATAATTCATTAAATATTTAGTAACACACAACTCAAAATTAGAAATGAAAAATATATTAAATGCCAAAATTAAAGGAAAACGTTTAAATGTCAAAACTTAGTAAATAGAAAGGTTGTCAACTTGAAAAAAACCATTAAATTTGGAAGTGACAAGCACACTCTTAGCAACTGGAAAACGGACAGCATACGTCGACAAAGGCAGAAATACTGCATCTTGTGATCTGGAGACCAAAGAAGTGTCATCAAAACTGCAAGAGTAAACTAATATGAAAAAAGCAGTAAGTGTCAAAACTGAGCTAAAACCGGCTTTTTGCTCTCCTGTACAATCTGCAATTGGCGTTTTCCATTTACAGTCTTCTATATTACTAAATTCATATTTTAATCCAATAACCATTATCAGTGAATGAAAGTCAAATGACAGCTTGATTTGATGGGCAAGCACATACCCTCCCCCCTCCCTCCCCAGACATGTCTTGAGGACGCTTCTTATCTTCTATATAGTTCAAGAATGCATGACATAGAAGAGAACAGATTATGAATACTTTAACAATAGTGCTAAAACATATAGTTATAACAATTTTTCAAATTCGATCTATAAACATAATTATTAGACATTTAGTTTGAGGTTATGACACCAAAATAGTAAATTTCTATCAAATGTTAGACTAAATCTGTCAAAAGAAGACTAGTTTTTCTGTTATCTACATTAATGTAAAAGAAATTTTTTTAAAGTGCAGAGAATTAAATGGATGAAAGAATGATATAATTTATCATTAAAATTGTAAATATGTATGAATTTTCGGTTAAATATATTCATGGATTTGTGAATGAGAATCCTGAAACGCAAGATAAATGAATTGAATATATGGATTCAACATTACAGTTATAAGTTGTATCAATTTTTATATCATATCATCAAATAAAAAGATAAAAATGAATATTCTATTCTCAACAATGTACTACGGCATATAAAAGAAATTGTGGTAGTTAGTGTACATATAGGAGAAAATCAAGACTAAATTTTTTTTTTCGGGAGACTAATTGATAAATTCATAAGTTTTACAAAATTGAAAGCCTTTTTTTAATTTTTCTTTATTACATATTCATGTGAATATAGTAAATCAATTTTAGCATCTTATATTTGTATAATTACATATATCTTAGTTCAAATACAAAACTATGAAATTACTGGAGACAATATTCTTTTACTCAAGTGAATGGTAATTTAAATTGCTGAAATTATAAGTAAATTATTTTTTACAAATATTAGGAAGGGACGAGCTCAATTACAAAGTTTCATGTTAAATTGTCCTTCCGAAAGATAATGCAAAACGAAAGCAGAAATCAGAATTTACGCCTTCAGTATTTCTAAAGAAAAGAAGAAAAAAAAAAGAATTCATTGAATCCTGAAGCTATTCCAAATCTGTAACTAAAGTGCTGTAAATTTATCAGTTTTTTTCTTGTTAAATTGTTTAAGGAATCGTAAAATAAATTAATTTTAACATGATAATGTTTATACTTGAAATAAAAGCTGTAAGCAGCGACTTGTGATCTAGGTTCATATTCCTTTAACCTATTTTTCCTTGCACTTTATTGGGTAAACTAAATCAGGATAGGTTGAATGTTTAAGCCTTTGTACGCTCAATGCATCATACATGATGCAAAAATCATTCAAAATGCTCAAAAGTCCCAAAATTTTGGAATGGTTGATGTTCACTAAGAAAGAGTTTTTTTTATTTATTTTAATTATATTTTTAATAAAAACATTTCAATTTTGTTTTTCCCTCAATAATCACGGAAATATCGTTCAAAACTCATTTTTATATTCAAAATATTGAATTTTCAATAATTTCAATTTTATTTCTGCACAATTTTTTTTCTCTTATTTTAATAAGTTTGCAAATTATATTAAATTATAATTTTAATAAATTTCATATTATTATTGTAAAATAAATTTTTCGAAAAGTATGTTTTATAATTTTAATTGTTTTTAATTACGTTTCTGCGCATAAGTGTCATTAATGAATAATTTTGTTTATGTGTGTCTAAGTTACAGTTGCTATATTTATGAGAAGCATAAAAAATATACCAATAAATTAAACAAATTTTTAGGAATTGACATTCTTCAATTTTCCGAACAAAAGTTTCGAATCGCCTTTAATTTTTGTGTGCATGTTCTTGTTGTTATATAGTACAAATGAGAATAATTTTTTAATTAATTTTTTTTAAAGTACAATCAAATCTAAAACATTTTCGTGCTATAAGGCTTCACACAAAAGACTCAAATCTCTTTATTTATTATTTTTAAAAATTCGCTATGATCTTGTAAATGAAATATATTTCATATAAATTCTTCATAAATTTCATTATCTGTTGTATATACATTTTTATTGACATTGTTGCATAGCTGTTAATAAACAGGCATAGTGGTTTTCGTCAAATGAGGAAGTATGTTCATATCATTTACTTCACATTTTTTTTAATGTGAAGCAAATGATAAATTATTTACGTTTTTTTTTTAATTTCTTCATAATTTAACAAGACGTAGAAAGGTTTCCAGCTTCTTTGCACACCACAGCGATGATATGAAAGATATTGTTGTTGTGTTACTATTTTAAGCCAATTTTTTCGAAGCAGCTTCTGAAGGTAAAGACCCCTGAGCACCCGAGGGCAGTAGTCTGACTCTTGCTCATATGAAAATAGTACACACACACTCGCTTGCACAACCCCTTTTTACAAGAGAGCTCATGCTTGCACCTCACAGATAGAACACAGAGTAGAGAACAATCAGGCCCTAACCAAGACTCGAACCAGGGACGTCTTCATCACAGGGAAGACGTGCTACCCATAAGCCAGGACGCCGGCAAGCGCGTTGTTTATTGGTAAGAGTGCGATGAATAAGATTTAAAGTAATCCTTAAAGTACAGTAAGTGAAAATAATATTTAAAATTAATTCCCTACGATAAATTTAAAACAGCATTTATAACAAAACCTTCTTATTTTTTTCTATTTTCAATAAGTTTAATTCATTTTGCAGAAAATATTTACAGAAAATACTATGATAAAAAATTGCAGTAATTCTTTTCTGAGCCGACACTTTAATTTTTACTCATTGCACAATCACAAGTTATTCAAACAATTATTTTTTTGATAAATGAAAATCCTGGCAATTTTTCTAACATAAAGAATATAGTTTTACTTATAAGGTATTTGCCCTTAAAATTGTTTTTCTCACGAAATTGATTAGAAATATGATATTCACTTAACATTATTCCCCATTCGATGCCTTTTTCCTAAATTTCAGGAAAAATTATGCTTTTATTGAGAGCTGTACTACTTAAATAAGGAAGTGAAGCTACAAAATTACATTTCATTTATTTCATGACAGGCTGGTTGGAATTTATTCCTATTGTTTTAAATAGTTTTTTTTTAATTTGCATTTTAAATGTATGGTTACAGATAACAAAAAACTTCCAATAGTTAACTTCTATCTCATAATTCAATAAATTATTTTAGTGAAGTAGATTTAATAAGTAGCTAATCTAGTTAAAAATGGCAAAAAATAATACAAATCAACTGGAGGAAGAAATAAATATGCATAATGCTAAGAAGCGACTTCTTTTTAATTTAAAATTACGCTTTTAGTAGGAATTAAGAAATATGAAAAAAATCATAAATATTTAAGTGAATATTTTCTTTCTTAGTGCGTCTAACGTTTTCATAATAAATTTTCGAATAAACTTTCAGGCTTGCAGATGTAAAACCACAAAAATTGTAATATTTCAGTGTACTAGAAATTTCAGCATAACGAATTTAGCATAATCAAAGGCAGAATATTATAAATGTTAAAGTTTCCATTTTATCAAATATTTTACATAGCAGATGAGTGCTTTTCTAATACCTTAACAAAAGAAAAGAAATTTTAAAGTGATGAAATAAACAAATTCATAAAAAAACACAATCCCATATATGTAATGAATCGGTTTGCTCGGTATAGCAGATATACATTTGGGATCAATTATTTCTATTTAAAAGAATAAAATTCGTACTTTTATTATTTTTTTTAATTTGTTGAATAACTTACACACCGATTTCAAATGCATAAAGCATTTTCAAATTATAAAATGTTTTAGGCATTTAGGTGTTTTCTTGGAAATTTTCTTCAATGCATTCGTTCATGTTAGAATCATCAACATTTATTTCTTAGTTACATTCACAAAAAAAAATTCAGGATTTTTTTTTTAACATTCTACAAAGAAAGTAGAGATTTTTCAACTGCTCCTTGTGTTAACTCAGTTTTAAAAAAGTTACAATATTGAACTCAGTTTTTTAAAATTTTAATTTTGTCTTTAACAATCAAATCAATCCCCCCCTCTTTTTTTAATCCATTTTTCTTTCAAAATTCAATTGCAGATAATAACCGTTTGCCAGATATGTCCGCTTAAACCAATCCAAATCGTTCTAGTCGTGACAAAAGATTGTAAATATCATCACATGACAAAGAATGACTCACCAAGTGGAACAAGAACTCAAGGAATGTCAAATGTTAACACGTGTTTGAAAATGAAGAATGTATCAACTCTCTACTTCAAACTTGATAATATTAAACAATGTAGTGATACACTAAATGAATATTGTTGAGAGCATTTGAATATGTCTATACGGAAGCAGAAAATTTTGATAATATTAATTGCGATAACATTAAGCAGCGTCCACTTATCAGGTTTGAAGATCTTGAAGTTCATAGAAAAGAAAAAAATCTTCTCAACCACAAAAGGTCAAATTAACATCGAATATCTTTTTTGAATTTATAGTATGACCCAATAAATAATGTGTTCGAAAATACTAATCACAATATCGGAGATAAAGAAATTGCTCCTAAATCAGAAATAGTGATAGTTGCTTATTATTTATATAATGCCCCTTTAAATTCTAATTTAATCATTTTACCTTGTTTTAATAATATGATTGTAAAATAAAATTGTTTTTAAGTAAACGTTGATAAGAAACAATTAAAAAAATGCCAAAATTGAATTCTATGTTTCCTTCATGATATCGAATTTCATGAATAGAGAGGATGAACGCAAAGATGAATGATGAATTATTATTTCAATTACGATGCAAATAACATTAAGGAAATAACAAAAATTCTCAATTATCAAAGAGGTATAGTCAAGTTCAAATGTTTATGTCCGAAGAAAAAAAAATTTTGTATATACTCATTTTAATCAATTTAGTGAACAGAGACGGGGAAGGTAACGGATCGTTTTTGGATGAACTATTACTTAAATTGTGATGCGAATAGCATTAGAGAATTAATATCAACACCAGGGGGAGTGGTTTCTCTAAAATTTTCTGACACATCCTCTAATAAATGTATATTATTAACTGGGAACCATTGGCGAATAATTGTTATGAAAAAATCTTTTATCGAGCGTCTTTGGCGATTTTTTAGCTCTTAATCGTTAGAATATGGTTTATATAAAAGCCTAGGAAAACCGATATGGTATTTTTTTCAACCAATTGAAGCCAGCACTTAACACAGAACTACAACTGAAGATTTCTATTTTAGATGCTTAAACAGTGAACCAACATTCATTTATCTACGATGGTCTGTTTTTGAATTATCACGTTTAACTGCATGTAAAAGAACAGATTGATAGAAAATCAACCCCTTGACGGATTTGGTTTAAAAATTTGACGTTCATCTGCACTTTGGAAGTTGAATCTACTTTTCAAATTTTATATATCTAGCTCACTTCATTTTGTAGTTACTGTGTCATTTTAAAATCGGACAGCCTGGTTGACTGACTTTCTCTAAACGGATTTCGTTCAAAATTTGACAAATCTCTTCAAATTTAGGGCAAAAACTATATACCAAATTTTACCTGTTTAGCTTAAACGTTTTTTTTTTAGATATTGTGTTCACAGACAGATAGGCAGATAAAATTCAAATTTCTGTTTTTTGAACCCGGGAAAGTTTGAAACGTTGAGCTTCGTTAGAATTCTTGTTTGAATTTTTTGATGATTTTCAATACTTTCTTTTGGTATTCTTTATATAACAGAAAATAAAAAAAGTATCATTTTTCAAATAGTCATCGATCTGTTCCCCCCCCCCCTCCCCAAGTTACTTCTCAGATCATTTTTTTAGTTTTTTGAAATACAGGGGATAATTCATTTAATTGAAACAAACTTTCTTTAGGTGAGGGTTCGGATGCCTTAAAAATAAAAAATGCAGAAATAAACAAGAAAAATAGAAAGGTATTTAAAAGTTTTAAATTCAGAGACAGTAATTGTTTCTTCTCTAGAAAGTATCAATTATTCATTTTTTAAATAAAATTCTTTCATTTCATTTTATACTGAAGCATACCTTTCCCTTTTAAATATGATATAGTATATAACATATATTTATCAATATTATATCTCTCCTTTGATTAAATAAAGAATTAATTTCACAAACCTTTTATTCAATGTATTCTGCATTCAGTAAAGTTAAACTTGTTTGACTATTATAAAAACATTGAATTAAGGAAAAGATAAAGTAACAGGTAAAAAATTCTCATAGTACTTTTTAAATATAAGGTTTCTTACTTTGGAGACCCAGATTATTAGATGGAGTTATTATGCCTCAGTAAATAGAACTTAAGAATACAAAAACAAGGACAAAGCCAAAATTTAATTAGTTTTTATTAAAAATCTAAATAATGTCATTATTTCTTTGGGAACCTATTGAAAAGTTAAATTAGATAAATCATCCCTGAAACATTTTAAGATAAAAATTCATTCAGCAAATCAATTTGAGCAATAAAAGTCTAGTAATTTGATCATTTTCTCCCTATTACATTTGAGTTTAAAGATAAAAAGTAATGCATATACTTACATAACTGAGTAATATTACTTGCATATTTTAATTATGAGTGATTTTTTTTACTAGATTTATCCTCAAAGAACATAATGCAAGAACTTTTTTTTAAATTTTTTTATTACATGTCTCTCAAATCCCAAAACTAAGCAGATCACTGGGTTTTATTCCTATAATGCTCTAGACGCAAATTTAATTTTCTTTTGGCAATTTTATTAATAACAGTCTAGATTTTCTAAATTAAAAATTATTTTGATTTTTTTCACTAGAAAAGCAAAAATTTCAGTACGCATAGAAAATTATAGTATGCATACATACATGTATATGAAGCAAATTTGTAAAGTACTCATACATCTGAATAAATACGAAACTAATATTTTCTTATAATTCAAAGGATTTACAATAATTCGTCCAATTATCTCTGAAAGTGAAAACTAATTATTCCTACTCAGAAGGAAATGATACAATAGTTTTAAGTAGAAAAAAGAAAGAAATAATAATAAATGATGAACAAAACAATCAACGCCTCACTTTTTCTGATTCCCGCCCTCTTACGTCAGACAACAGGTAACGCCCTCTGCGGCCGAATTTCGAAAGTTCTAAGGATCTTCGTTTTGAGTTAAGAAAAAAAAATCATTATTTATATTTGTTAATATTATGTTTTTCCCAGAAGGATGCTCACACCCAAGTAAGCGTTGACAATGCTAAAAAAGGGGTCAGTAAAAGTGTCACATGCTAAAGAAAAAGCTTCAGTGTTTAGTATAAAAGACGGTTTTGACTTTCACTGAGCATCACATCTTCGAGTGTCTTCGAATTGGATAACCTATTCCAACATATCAGTAATTTTCTCAGCTTATTTCCATTCTCAGGATGTTCGCAAAGGTAAAATAGTTTTCCTTTATTGTATAGCAAATTATACAAAGTCATTTTTAATGCAAAAAAAAACTTACTTTTAAGTCAAGATTTTGGCTAAATATTCAAATTTATCTCAATTTTTTAAAGTAAGCATTTAATTAACAATAATAACTTTAATGAATTTCCTTGATTAAATAGTATTGATAAATCCAAATAAATTTAATAGTAAAACAGTTTTATAGTTTGTCCTACGTGTTTTTATAGTTTTGAAAACATGCTGAAAACAATTGCATAAAATGGCAGTAATTTAAAAAATAATAATAATAAATTGCTCTAATGAGTTAGAAAAAATCATATTGTCAGCTAACTTCTTTTATGCATTTCTCATGTATTTTTTCTTCCTAAGTTTTAGTCTTGATTCAATTTTATATTTTTAAAAATAGAATTTGTGTATACTTTGCTTGATTTATTAAATTAATCAGTTCCAAAAATCTACAATATCTGCTTTGTCTGAAATAAGAAATAGTTCTTTTCTAAATTTAAAATTTTAGTAGATCCACATTTCTTCTGAGTTCAATATTTAATTTTTAATTTCAGAGGAAATCCCATGCTTACTTAAAAATAATACTACAGTCTGATTTAATTCTCCCGTCTTCATAATTTTCAACATTATAGGCGGTTTAAATCATAAATATCCTACATATTGGTTTAAACAATTAAATATGATTAAAAAACATAATGTGTTTTAACTACTAGTTCTTTTTATGTTGACTTAATTTCATTGTTCAGTTATCTTATTTTAATTCCTTTATGTACTCTTAGAGGGCAGCACCAAAGTTCAGTGTTTTAATATAAATTTTAATTATATTCTTCGATTATACTTATTATATTTCGATTAAAAACTCTTAGAGGGCAGCACCAGAATTTGACTGCTAAATAATCTTTCTAATTAATCTTTTCAAAACATTATTAACGAAAGGTTTTAAAATTGTATAAAAAATTTTCTTCATCTTCGCAAATTTGGTATCTAGAAATGTATATGATTGATTCCATTCTGGACTATACGAATGATTCTTTTTAAATGATTCTTTATGATTCTTTGATTCTTTATTTTTCTTTATTTTTTGAAATGATTCTTTATTTTTTGAAATAATTGATAAAAAATAATTAAATATTTCAATGATTTTAAGTCATAGTTCTCACTGACGAATTTAAATATTTTGCAGCTCTCGTCAATGAATACTATAAGGCCTCTCTTCTAATAAATTGATCGATTTATTTTCACGATACAACACGAGGAAGCAATTTACTATCCCAATTAGTATTAAAGTGTTGTTGAATTCTGTAAGATTTTAATATTACTTAAACATTTTAATGATTTATTTTAAGTCGAGTCCATCATTTTTATTTTATTAACTTTATGAAAATACGCATTTGCTCTTTATCTCTTCCACTCGTGTTTGTATTCAATACTCAAAAGTTGTATTTCGCTGTTTATAAGTATTCAAAAAGAAACCTTACCAATCATATTTTATAAAATATTATTTCCTAATATAATTCATAATTTTTTTTACAAACTTAATTACTTGGTACCCAGAAAAATAATTTTTTTTAATCGCTCCACTTTCAGCCCTATGCTCCACAGTCCAAAATCCTCCACTGATAGTTCTCTAAGATTTCAATTTATCTTATACTGCATCTCATCGATTTTTATAATCCTGATTCCTTCACATTTTGAAAAAGATATAGATATTAAATGATAAACAGCGATACTCTAATAAATGGCGATAATAATATATTATAATTATTAATAATTCTTTTGAAAAAATATTTTCAGAATCTTCTATGCCTTGTGCTCATTGGCTGTGCTTTAGCACAAGATTATTCCGATGATCAAACAGCACGAGAACAGCAGTTAGCTCCCAACTATGCTCGACAGGGCTATAACTCTGATTACTATGTAAGTATGATTCCTTTCGCAGAATGAAATTAAGGTCAAAATATAATTTTTTTTCTCAAATTTACTGTTTAAAAAAATGAGAATACGAAAAGATGTTAAAAAAAATAAAATCATTAGCTTTTATCTTATAATTTATTTTTCTTTTATTAGCTTAACCTCAATTTAATTCGATTAAATTCTATAATAAAAGCGTCGTTAGCTGGTTAAATTTTATTTTACTGATGGTTCAGAGTTAAGATTTACCATAAAAGTAATCTTAAATAGCATCATAACACATATACCTGATTCGCAAATGTTTTGTTGAATATCAATATATACTGTTATAGATTAATCTACATATATTAAATAATTGCAATACATTGCAGTGGTAAGCATTTTTCTATTTAAAAAAACGAATACCATGATGATAAAGTTAATATTTGATATTACAGAAATGCAAACAATTTAAATTCCCTTGCGAAATTTTCGACAGTAAAATAACAAAAGGAAAAAAAAAGAATTTTCAATATTTCTTAATGAGAGTTTGATAAACAATTAAGCCTTACAACTAAGAGAAAACTATAAATGTAAAAATTTGCATTACAATGATTTCTTATTTCAAAAAATATGTTAATGTATTGATTTATATATATAAAGCTGCAAAATTCGTATAAAATCAAGAAATTTATTTTTATTTGTGTACTTTTAAACTTTCTCAACATTATATCTTTTTTATTAAAACTGAGTATATTTATATGGTAGCTTAAATTTGCCTCATTTTGTCCTTTTAATAGAATTTTTATATTCAATTTCATCATAATTGCTATCTACCTTAACAGAATATCTTAATCATTTACCTAGGAAACTGGCCGATCTGAACCTTACGACTTCGGATTCCAAAGTACTGATGAATTCGGCACCATCATGAACCGACAAGAATCATCCGACAACAATGGTGCTGTTCGTGGCAGCTACGGATATACTGACCCTTTCGGTGTCTTCCGTCACGTCGACTATGTTGCTGATGAATACGGATTTAGAGCTGAAGTCAAATCGAACGAACCAGGAATGGGAACCCAAAGCCCAGCCAATGTTCAAATCTACGCTGAACCTCCTCCAGCAGGTGTTATTGTCGAGCGACCCTATTATCATCCCCATGCCCACGGCCAAGGAGCACAGTCTGGTCAAGCTGCTGGTCAACCAGCTTCCCGAAGAAACCCATCCTCATCCGCAAGCACAAACGCTAACCGACAAGTTAGACCAGTTTCATCTGGCGCCCGATTTGCTTCTACCTCTTCTGCCACCAGAACAGCCGTCTATCCCTACGTCCAACCTCAGCAGAATGCTTTCTCTAACAACGCTTTGGGCGGTAACCAATATGCCACATCCAACAGCAACCAATACCCATCCACTGTCAGCAGCCAGTACGCCGCTAATGCTGCCGCTGCTTCCACCAGCGCTTCTACTGGAAACCAGTATGCTACCGGCACTACCTACCAAGCCTCGGCTGCCAGTGTCTACCCAGCAAGGAATCCCTATGGTTCCCAAGGTTATGCCGGTCTTGCCACAAGCCACCTTGCATCTGGAAGGTCCGCCAGCACTGAACAGCCAATCGTTCCCAGGCCCTATGATGGTCCAACATACAAGATCGGTAACCCCCATGTCACTGAATTTACCAAGGCTGATAAGGAAAAGAGCGGAACCTACTTGTTGCCCACCGTTGTTACCGCAGGAGGTGCTCCAACAACCCTTGTCAAGCATATCCATACCTATCCTGCATCACCTGTAGCTTAAGCCAGTCTTCCCGAAATAAATTTCGGAATAAAGCTCTATGAAAATGGTTCGTCTCAGCTGAAATTCATAGACAGATCAGAAATGACCTGTGAATCTATGAGTCTTCTTTGAAACGCTGAGGATAAAGAACTTTTCTTACTTGTTAATTTATAAAAATGTTTTTTTTCATTGTCGGGCTTGGTCAGAATGGTATTTATTTATTAGTATTTATTTGTACAGTATTGTAACCGTAAAGATTAAATTCTTTTGAAGTATCAATGCCTGTTATTTTCAAAATTTAAAACCAATTAAAAGTTTGTTAAATAATTATGTTGGTGGAAGACAGCTATGTTTTGTGTAAAATGCAAATTTTGCCCTACTTTATGTAAGAATAATCAATAAATTCTGTTTTATATTATTCAATTTGTCATTATTTCAAAACTCAGTAATCCTTTACTTCATTCACAAACTAACATTATTTTTTTCAGTTAAACTTTTAATTATCAACTATATATTTTGTAATGATACTAAAATTACTGAATGTCTTTGAATTTATCTCTAGTTCATTCAATGCAACAATTAAAAAATTATTTATAAATCAGGAAGAACGAAAACATACTTTCAGGAAAATTAATATAAACGCCTCATTCCATCTTGAATTTAAGGAATATTCCTTCAAAAATACTCCTATTAAATATCTTATACAGAAAACTGCTCTCCAAATTGTCTAAAATAATTTAAATTCGGTGTTTAACTCTTAAAAAAGTGACTCATCTGGCAAAAACATAAAATTCGTGCTAGGAAAATTCAGTGAAAGGAATTTTTATTTAAAAACTATATTCAAAAAAAAAACTTTAAAAACTATACAATAAAACAATATTAAATCATTTCTCGTTTCTTATTTTATTTAAAGCTCTGTAACAAAATAGAAAATCTTTTCAGTAATAATTGCATTACTTATATTTGAATATTAAGCATTTATATTTATTTTATAATTGAGAATAGAAAAATGTAAGTTTAAAAAATTGATTAAAATCCACCTTTAGTATGCTTGTATACTTCAATATAAAAATTCCTTTTACAATACATGATCAAAAACTAACTATGCGTCGAGGAAACCAAAATGTTCTCGAATAATATGAATACATTTTTATAATGTAGTATAAGAAATTACTTTTTCCATTAACATTTTGTTATTTTGCTTTTTTTATAATTTTTATATTTCTTAGCAGAAATTTTATAAATTATTTTAATAAATTTTGTTTTTTTTTCGAGCGGATGGATTTATTAATTTTTTTAAAAAACTTTAAAACTTTAAAACCATTTTAGTTTTGCCATTTTAATTACATTTTTTTTTTTTTTTTTTTTTTTTTTTGCAATTCAAAAAAAAAAAAGAATTTTTCTTCAATAGTTTCATCGTTCAGAGTGGCAACGTCCATGTAAATAAACTCAATAACTAAAAATAAAAAAAATGCATTTCTTGAATTTGAGAGTTTTTGTGAATTAAGTATTAGAAAAGTTAATACTATTTTCATTCATCTTGAATTTGAAAATAAATATTAATGAAATTTTATTAATATGAACTTTATATACTGTTCCACAGTAAAAAAAGAAAATTAATTATATATTCAGAAAAAATATCTTATGATAAGACTTGATTCAAATCTTTAATTTTAACTGTATTTTATAACTTTAAACGAGCAGTTCTTGTATATATATATATAAAAATTTAATTCATGTATCTCTGAGACTGCTCTAATGATTTGGATCAAATTTTATACTTAGATAAGATTTTGCTTTCTAAGTTTATCTATATAGATGTCTTCTGAAAGGATGTGATTTTACACACAAAGAAAGCATTTTTATAACTAAATATAGAGACTTGGATAAACATGAGATGGAATAGTGTTTAGGACTTTGACAACCCACGTATTTTTCTCATTTTCGATCCCGAGTTCAATTAAATATCGCTCATAACTTTAAACGAGCCATAAGATAGAATTTTATTTACTACTTTACAAAAGAAAAATTGCTGACCGAAGTTTGGTATCCTTGTTACTTTATTACTTATCGACTTAAACTTTCTCGTGTAAGCTGTATGATTTGGAGAACATAATATAATCCTCAAAACATATCCTCTCTCAGTCCGAAAATCATGCAGTCTATCTATAAAGATCAAATACAAAAACATAATTAGACTGATAAAATTTTATATCTTGACTTTACTTTATGATTGATATAGTATAGTTCAATTAAATATTGAGATGAAAAAAAAATACATAACAGCAATTATATTGGCTTAATTTGTTGATTTAGCTATCCCAAATAGGTCTTTATATCTGGATGTTCTACCAGATACTATTCGGGGATGGAGTGGAAGTTGAAACACCACTTTCGATATATTGCTGGATAAGGTGGCAAGATAAAAGGCGAAATATCAATTTTTCGAGTTCAATTAAAAGCCATTTATTTGAAAGGAAAATTTTAAATCGAAAGCTTCTGATATTAAAAAGCCATAAAATGAGTTGTCGAAGGTTATGATAGCTTAATCAATGCAGGAGTAAATTTTTTTTTAAAACTGCAGCTTTAAGAAAATATTATTTTTAATTTGAGCGAAATTTTTGAATTTCACTTTAGTTCATGTTCCATAAAAGAAAATAATTAATAAAAATACTAGAATGATAATTAATAAAAATTTTAGAATGATACTTTTTTTAAATCGACTTAGTTGCAAAAAGGTTTTGTTGAAAAATGCTTATAAGTACTTTTCAGTTAGAAATTTTACGATTTCTGATTTTTTTTAAAAAAAGCAAAAATGCTCATTTTCTATCAGAAATAAGTATTTTCTGGTCTGAATTTGCAAACAGAAAAAAATCCTATTGTAAAAGTATTATTCGGCAATCGCAAATGATATTATAATGGCTGATATTCT
Organism: Argiope aurantia; assembly: GCA_026543865.1. Lineage (NCBI taxonomy): Eukaryota > Metazoa > Arthropoda > Arachnida > Araneae > Araneidae > Argiope > Argiope aurantia. The sequence goes on along the minus strand of JAPMOR010030685.1, from coordinate 37,080 downwards.
AAAATTAAATTTGTAGCTAACAATTTTTTTTCTCGGTTATCAGAATGAAACTCATTTTCTGTTGACTATTAGCTCAGAATATCCACCAAAAAGTAAGTTTTTTTTTCTATTTTGAAATAAAATTTTCATTTTTCTAAGGTCGACCTTAAATATAGTTACATATGAATTCGTAGAATAGCTCGTTCGGAATAGGATAATTTTTTTTGTCTCCAATTCGGATAGATGAAAAAAATACTTACACGCATCTTTTGACGATTCTGGTTTGTTTTCGTTTATTTTTTGTTGCTGTGGTTCGGTTTGTTTTGTTTCTCGACTAAGTTACATTTTCTAAATATAACCTAGTTATCCTTCTAAATTTTTTTCATTTATTTTCTTATCTTTAACGCATACTTTTAATGGGAATTCCATAAATTTAGCTCAAATGAAATTTCAAGAAAATTGAAAAGTTTCCCACATTTTCAGTTTTTTAAAATTCACACCTGACCTAATTAAGCTACTATTAGGTTTTGTAGCTCGTTTTGCAAGCTTTGTAATACCCACAATTTTTAATTTAAATTTTGCACAAACGTGAGTACCTCCTTCCCTCTCCCAATATAATGATACAATATAGAATATTTCGCATCTCGTAATATGATGAAGATAGTTAAATTATGCATTTTGGACACCTTTCTTTCCACCGATTGGACTTCAAATTTGACGCAAATCATGCAGGTGAATATATAGATAAGCAAATAGTTTGCACAACATTGATAGATTTGGCCCAAAATTAGCTTTATTGTGTTCATATACATATGGAAGCCAAGTAGAAAGACTGTTTCCGACGTATTTCGATCAAATATTGATAGAAATCTACAAAGTTGATGTAAATACTACACATCAAATTTTATCACACTAGCTCATTAAACATTTGAATTAACAAGTTCAAAATTTTTTTTAGTTTTAGTTATATTAATATCCCATTTTAAAGCAACACTAGGGCTTATTTTGGGACTGACTTTGTAAATTTGACGAGGACGACACCTGAGCTCCAAACTTCCATGCCACAACATGTTCACAAACACTGACAAAGAAATAAGCATAATTCCAAAATTATGTTGAAATTATGGTTGTATGAGACGTAGAGATTCACCAAAATCGAGGGATCAAATTTTTGACGATTGCGGTACTTTCTCTTCGGATGATTTGTATAAAGAGATGTAAAAACATTAAATTAAAACTTGAAAAATAAAACCGTTGGCAATTATCTCCCTAAAACTTTCTCTCATACTTTTAAACAAAGGTGGTCCCCCCCCCCCCGTAGCACAAAAATTATAGCCCTTGAGCAAACCCGTGAATATCACGAGAGAACAACTTATTTTCTGAATCCCGCACTTGAGCGTTATATGCTCTGTATATACTGAAGAAAAGAAAGTGTGTTGCTTGGATGTATTTTTTCGACCAAAATTTCAACTGAAATCAAAACCTGATATTATCGCAATGATCCTCTAAAAAACGTTATTTATTTAATTCATTGCATTTTTGGACTGTCTTCTTTACATGATTGCGAATGTACAAGCCGATAGATAGTCAAGCCTTTAATGGATAAGGTTCAACATTTGATACAAATATATACTTTAATTTAGGGTGGGCAGATTTTTCCAGAGTACAGGCTACTTCAAACTTTTTCAAGACGTTGCGGTCCACCCAGTGATGTAGGTGTGGTGAATTAAAAAAAGTCTACCGCATTTATTATAACTTAATAATAAATGCGGTAGACTTTTATGTACTTATCCACATAACTATGTACTTATCTATGTACTATGTACTATCTATGTACTATGTACTATCTATGTACTATGTACATAACTATGTACTATGTACTACATAAATATGTACTTATCTACATAACTGCAAACATAATAATAATAACAAGATACAAACATCATAATAACAGCCGTCTGTGTTCCAGAAATATGTTTCTTTTAGTACTCACGTCTTAGGTCTTAGTAAAGGCGCTCACCCCTAAATATCTTGGTGATCCACCGGTCGATAACGATCGACTTAATGCCCCCCCCCCCTGCTTTAAATGCTTAAACTACGAGCCAAATTTTATCCATCTACCTCTTACGTTTGTATTTGTCGTGTTCACTTGTTTGCAAATATATAGACAAACAAACGTCCTTTGTATCGATTTCAAAAGAATTGAAGAAATTTGCAAATTTTGGTTTAAAACAGCATGTCAAACTTCATCTAGCGTTTTTCATCTGGATCATAAAGCATTTTTGAGTAATCGTGGTCGCTGAACAGATTGACGCAATTTTGAAAAGCGTTATCGGGTTCGAGGAGGTCTAAAACGTTGAAATTCATTAAAATCACAAGTATTAATCTCTTTTGACGAATAAAATATTTTGACAATTATTAATAATTATATATGCGAAAAATAATGACCAAATCTTTTTGATAATAACTCATAAACGAGGAAATTAATTTTCAGTATGTTAATTCAATTACGAGCTTTATAACTCTTCCTGTTTGAGAAATTCATTAATCTAGTAATAAAAAAGTACTTAATGGCTCCTTTCTCCGACGTTAGTTATTAGTTCAGAATGAAGCAGGTCGTTGAAGACGGCCGCCCTTGACGTGTTGCACGCTGATGTTAAACAAAAATATTCGCACGCGATGTCCTGCATGTCAACGACATGACACGAAACTAAAACTTCCGAGCATAATGAGCGTAAAAAATGCTGATGATAGAGCTTTGCTGTCAGAGTCTTGATGATGAACAAGGGCGTAATGCAGCAGTTTTTCACCTTGCTTTTACTTTATATGGTAGTGTATCAAGGCTTAGCCTGATTTTAAAAGTAAAAACGAATCAGTCACCAAAGTTTCGTCGAAAATTGGAGTCGGGGAAAAAATACTATAGAATTCCTTTTCCTTACCAGACAATGAATTTTCGTCCCAAATTTCACAACTGCACAAACAGATATATATATTTTACAAAATTATTGAACAAAAATTAATTAAAATTTTAATATCTTCCTCAATAAAAATGTGCATATGATTAAAAATAGCATACTAAAAGCATTCAAAAAAGCATATTGAAATTTAAAAAAATAGCATACTAAACATTCAAATAAACTTACTAAAATCTTTTAAAAAAATAGCATACTGAACATTAAAAAAAAATAAGAATTTTAGTGATTCCCATTTAATTGTGTATAAGTTTTTTTCCCAATTTTAATAAGCCTTCAAGAATATTGAGATACATTTTGCAATGATACTTTTAATATTTTATTTGAGTCGTTTATACACACGCATGTTGCTACAGTGTTAAATGAATTTTTGTACTCATGCTATCGTTACTATATTTTAGAATTCTTTTTAAAAAGTAAACTAAACATAAATAATGAATTGGGCAAGAGGTTTGAATATCTCTTATTATTTTCCTGTATACAAACGAAAATATTGTACAATTCGAATTCGAACACGGGATTTTAATCCCCATGTTTCAATTCTCCCTGAGTCAGAAAAATACATTTTTGGAATTATATCATTATAGTCTGTAAACACAATAACTCAAAAATGCTTTTAACTAGATAAATGAAAGTTGGTGTATAGTTTTTATTCCAAATTTGTAGGTTTTAATCAAAATTTTAAGCAGATTCGTTTAGAGAAGGTCTGTCTATCCAGCTGTTCGAAAATAAGTTAACACAATAACAGCAAAACGAAGAGAATTAGACGGATAAGATTTGGTACACAATTTTAACATCCAAAATGTAGATATATATCAAATTTTGAAAACAATCCGTCAAGTGATTGACCGAATGTCTTTCTATTCTACGCTATACATATAAATGCGATAATTCAAAAGTGTAACAACTTAGGTAAATGAGATTTCGTTCACAGTCTCAGCAAGTGTAGATATATATACCAGATTTAGAAACAAATCCCTCAAAGGGTCAATTGTCTGTCAGACTTCATTTGCACTATGTCACAAACATGTAAATGCCGATAACTCAAAAATGCAATAATTTTTTTTTTTAATTTGGTATATGAGTTTATGATTACAATTGAATCTCTGCATCATTTTGCCTTTCATCGGTTGGAAAAAAAGATTTATAAAATTTCTGTCACTTGCTTATTAATCGCGCTCCAAGGAATAATCACCAAAAACCGCATATTATTAGTCTCTTTCGCAGCTAATGTTCGACAATGGGAAGCTGTTAATAATGCTCATGTACATTTATTAGAGAATATTCAAGAAAATTTCAAGGCAATTACTCTCGGTGGCTTTTTTAATGTTATATTAAAAGTGTTTTTATTTATTTGTATTTGCATAATATTCTTGTGTATAAATGATGAGCAACATCAATAAAAATAACAATAATAATTTAATAAGTTATTATATAGAAGAGTTTCTGAAGCCTTTTTACAAGATATGAATAATCTCGTATATCAATTACATTTTTAAAATATTTCGTTTTCTAGTTATGCCGAAACAAATGCTGGCATGCGCCTGTTTTGAACGATTTAGATTTTTTTCTCATGAACAATTTTATTTCACCTATATTGAAAGCAATTGTCTTTTCTGAATTGTAAAAATTCTGAATATTTTTGTAACCCAGAAAAAAAATGCCTATTAAGCAAAAATTTAATGCATTTATTCTCAGACAGGAAGTTTCAAACACGTATTATATCAAGAGCTATGCATAAATATCCAACTTTTAAAGAAATTAACCCATCCGAATTTCAAGCAATTTATACAGGGTGTTTCATTGAACCGTTTCAGAACTTCTAAGAGGGATAGGGTACATCCTGACGAACCAAAATCATATATCCATGGGCAGTCATAAATGCTTTCCTGACGTGGTAGATGGCGTTGTGCGAAAAGTCCAAGCTTTCTTGCAGGGAATCTTCATTTCGCACAAGAACGCCAAGTTAGTAGGATGGATGATTATACGATCGCAGAGTTAGCCGATATGAATTTGGCGTACGGGACTGCAAATTGTAGTGGGCCAGCCGCACAGCTTTTGTACGCGGAACGATATCCGACGAGGCGTATTCCCAGTCATAATTTCTTTGCAAGACTGCACCAGAGGTTAGCTGAGACAGGTTCATTAGAAAGAGCTCACAGGGACAGGGTAAGAACAACACGGACTGCAGACGCCTAACAGAATATGCTACAGCATGTACAGGGGAATCCAAGAACAAGTACACGGAGTGTAGCAAACGCAGTCGGGGTTTCCCATTGTAGCGTCTGGAGGATTCTCCGAGCAGAAGACATGCATCCGTTTCACGTGCAGCGTGTCCAGACACAGAAACCGGAGGATGATGTACCTCGTATTGCTTTCGCACAGTGGTACCTGGGAAAATGTGCTACAAATCCCCTTTTTCCTGCTGAAGTGTTGTTTTCCGATGAGGCATCCTTCACAAGGGAAGGAATTTTCAACACGCATAACGACCATATCTGGGCGGTCGAGAACCCGCATGCAATACGACGTCGTGCAGCACAGAATCGATTTTTTGTCAATGTATATGCCGGTATTGTGGGAGATCACCACATAGGACCTTACCTGTTACCGGGTCGTCTAACCGGACCTACGTATTTGCTCTTTCTGCAGCAAGTATTGCCACTACTTTTGAGAGATGAACAGATTTCTGCATCGACGCAACAGACAATGTGGTTCCAACACGATCGAGCCCCCGCCCATTATAGCGAAGATGTTCGTAACTACCTGGATGTCACATTTGGTCAACGGTGGATCGGACGTGGTGGTTCCGTGCATTGGCCTGCTCGGTCACCCGACTTATCATGTCTTGATTTTTATTTCTGGGGGCATATGAAATCGCTAGTTTATGACACCCCTGTTGATACTGCTGAGGAGCTTGTTGCAAGAATCGCAGTAGCTGCCGGAGAGATTCGAGATATGCCTGGAGTATTCCAGAATGTTCGGATGTCCATGCGTCGGAGATGTGAGGCGTGCATTGTAGCCCGTGGAAGAAAATTCGAACACTTACTTTAATCTATGTACCTTTTGCTTCTTTTCATGTATTATTAAAACGATTTCTCATTTACGGTCTCTTTTCTTTATGGTGCTTCTGTGTATAACACCGCTTCAGGAAAGCATTTCCCACCCCACATTGCTCTATGATTTCGAGTTGTCAGGATGTACCTTACCGCTCTTAGAAGTTCTGAAACTGTTTACTGAAACACCCTGTATTTGAACAAAATAAGCAAATATATATATATATATAATCTTAAAAAATGCTTGAAGCATGAATTTAACATTCCCTTCGTTCTTGGCAATTTATCTAATAATTGATAATCCACGAACTTATTTGGAGTCAAATTCAATTGTAAATTATCATCATTATAATGCGAACACCTTAATTTAGTTGTACTTGTAACTGAAATTGCACGCATGCAGAATTAATTTTTTAAAAACAACTGATATGTATATTTAATAACATTCCTTTTACTCACAAAAACAAATTTTTGCTGATTCAAGAATCCTGAATACATAATGATATATCGATTAATCTCCAAAAAAACATGACCTCTAGCCAAAAAGTCATCTTCAAATCAATGATAATTCAAACCGTGATAGGTAACTCTGCAAGAATGTCGTTTATTGAATTATTGTTTGAAACAAATTTCCAATCAAGTATAACATTGATAATCATCTAGGTTCTCAGTAATGGCTGATCTACACAAACACCCGTGCCGAACCACTGAGAGTCTAGATAAGATTCATGTTTATCTAGAATCTCAATAATCTAACAATGCATCAATGAATCAATTTTATTTGGAGGAAGAGGAACATGATCCTTTTTTTAGATGAGAAAGTTTAGGAAAGAGCATTCCCGTTGGTTGTAGAATGCATTTTATTTTCTGAAGTCTAACTCCATTAGTCTATCATATGTTTTCAAGTACATGGATGAAAGGATTTATAGTAAAGGGTCAATGAGGATCGACTGATCACCTCAAAGCATCCTCGAGATTTCGCTGCATTAGGAACATAGCGAAGATAAGCAGCATTCAGATTATAATATTACTATTTAGCACCCTCCCAAATTGTCATTATTTTCCTCACATTGTATCTGGGTTTTGTCGCCTTAACATCTTCTAAACTTGAAATCTGGTACATGTAATTCTTCTATACCCTCTCAGTCGTCAAGCCACTGTGGAGCATCCAGGTAAAAGAACAGATTCATGCTATTGTAAATACTTCTAGTCTTACCCGCAATAAATCTAATATAATACGCCAAGTTTTAAAAACTAGGACATTCCTTGGTCTTAATAACATAACAATGGTTCAAAGATTCTTATAATTCAAAAGCATACTTAAAAAGAAATTAATTTTAAATAATGGATATCAAAGTCATGATATTTAAAATATTTGTTTATCCTAGCCCTGTCTACAGATGGTAGGAATAGTCTGACAATGATTGAAGTGATACATTCCTCTATTCGTTAACTAACAATGAATAATTTTTTAACTTCCTAAATTAACCTCTTTTGCCTTAATAAGAATCATATGAATTTCTTTTCAGAATGTGTAATATACATATGAATAAAATTTAAAAAATAGTGCAGAAAACCACCTACTTAATTGAGATAGTTTAGACAAGAAGATTACAACTTTTTTAGATGAACACCTCATCTTATATTTTATTATCAAACTGTTGTTACCGTTGAGGTAAAATGCATTTCACTTTCTTTAGATAACGTAGCACAAAGCACGTGAGCGCCATTTGAACAAACGTTTATTTAATTATCCAAGCGTCCATTGGAGTGTTATGATTAAATCCTTATCTTTCGCAATATCAGCATTTTCTCATACAAGCAAACTACTCTCGCAGTGGATATAACCATCAAACCAAATAACGCAGCCATGCGTTTGACGCTCTAAAAAACGTCCTAACAGTTAGCTTCCTGATTCCAGCAGCGAGAAATTTTAAACACTCGAGTTAGGCAAGAGCCATTTCACGTTCCGTTTCGAAACCGCTTTCCCACTGGGCGACAACCGTCGTTAAAAAGCGTCTAATGATAATGGAGTAAAAAAGAAATGAGGATCATGACCCATTTTGCTTGAGAGCAGAAATTACAATTATGAATCCGTTACCTATCCTGTGACTTAATAAAGCAAATATGAACTCTTTCTAATGTTTTATGTTAATAGGAGCTGTTAGCTTGGAGTCTTGCAGTAATAACTGGATTAATGGGAAAGTGAAAGTTAAAAATTGATTGATATGCAGTAAAGACATATTCCGCCTACTTGCCAAACAAAATAAATGGATAATGGAATAGCTTGTACCTCAAATCACATGATAACAATACATTTTGTTCTTCAGAATAGGAGTGGACTGAAAAGAAGGAAACAATTTTTTTGCACACGAAAAAAATGATTTTAAGTAGATAAATATAAATTCCTATGTCTGAAAATATGGAGAACATTTCGAAATAGTTTTTACACAAATTTATTGCGTATATTTGCAAGCAATTAAATTGCTTATATTGTAAAATATAAAGTAATTTCATTTGAAAAGGTATCTAGGCTTGTTTGCAACTTCTTGCGAGTTCTAAATTAACTGGAAAACTGTTCCTTAACAACAAAATGTTGCCATATGCATATAGATAGGAATATTAAAAATACTACAGAAGTTCCATTTATTTATTATGATCAGCTTTTCTTTTTTCATCACAACACAGCTCTTTTATCAAAATAGTACATTTCATGAAAACAGTGGCTGTTATTTATTTTATACAAAATAAAAAATTTAAATAGTACTTCTGGTTTAATCGAGTTTAAATGCTTCTTTACTATCTTGTGCTATTTGAAAATTAATGCCAGCTATAAATACAGAAACAAGATTAATAAATTATTTATTTTGATATTATTTAATAATGAATGTTTACATTATTTTTTGGACAGATTGATGGTTAATTTAATAAATAATAAAAATTAAAATAATAGAAGTAAATAATATATTTATAGATTGATAAAATGCCACAAGATATGAATTTTTTTGAAAGAATCAATGAATTGATCCCTGAAAGTATCGATCCCTGAATTTTTGTCGCTTACTGTTTAATAAAGATATTAATATCCCTTCCTTTGCATAAACTTGTGGATCCTAGACAAGATCATGAACATTATGGAGGCTCGAATTTGTATCTTCAGTACTTTGCACATTAGTGTTTTGTATTTCGCAGAGTAGTAGAAAAAAAAAAGAAAAAAAATAGAATATGCCTTTTGGACCAAATAAAACCAAAATTCAACGAAGAACTATAATTGTGGTCACAAGATCCCATACCAAATTTAATTCATTTAAATTATTGCACTTTTGTATTATCACATTTATATACATGCGAAAGAACTGATAAACGGCCAACCTTTGAACACATTTGGCTCAAAATTTGATGCAGATTAAAATTTAGATGCTAAATCAGTGTACCAAATTTTATTCATCTAGCTCTTTATGTTTAGTAGTTATTTTGTTACTTTGTACTTGAACAACCAGAAAAATAGACGCAACTTCATTTGAATGGATTTCATTCAAAATATGATAGAAATTTATAAATTTGGTCTATCAAATTTCATCTGTCGAACAGTAAGTGTCTTTGAGTTATCGTGTTCAGAGACAGATAGATATAATTCCAAAAAAATTTCAGTTATATTTATCTAACTGTTTATTAGCATAATAATTCAAAATCGCAATGACATAGAGAATGAATATGCGTGCTATCTTCACTCTAAAATTATATATATTTTTTTTACCATGGTTTTGGCGAAATCAGGCAAAAGAGAAGATAATCAATAAATTAAATAGATGAAATATGACGAATAACTATACGAAAAACATTATTAATATAATGTGAAATCATAATTAAAATTTTATATATGCCTCACATTTTGAATTAAATCCATCAAAGGGTTAATTGCCCGTCCGTTTGTCAATTCATACATGTTTGATCATTATAATTTAAAAACACGATTACTCAGTTCGGAGAAATTTATTATAATATTATAATTAGAAATATAAATTTAGTATATATAAAAATTATAGGAATGAAGGAAAATTGGAAGAAAATCGTCAACTCAATAATTTATGAATATTTGTATACTCAGATTTATCTGAGCAAAATGACTCCAAATTTCAACCAGCTAGATAATGAAAAAATTATGGCTTTTAGACACATTTTTAAATTCCTATTAAATTTTTGACTCACTCAGCCAATGGGAAGTCATATCACTGACGAAAACTGAATGACCGTAAAGCCGCAATAGCAACAGTGGTGGGAACTTTGGTTGAGTCTTAATAGCCATCACCGGCCACGGTACAACCCTTCCCGAAGGAATAACGTCTTGTCATCGATGGGAGGAGCCAGATCCCCACATTTTTGTGTACCCTCCAGGGAGGCGAGATCCAAACACCATACCGGAAGCTCTCGTCTAAGCACATCATCCTTAAAATACATTTCGAGGTGCCCCCCGGGGGTTTCAGCCAAAGGAAAGAAGTTCGAAATAAATATTCAATTCTTATCATCATACTACGAAGCTGAACATAAAATAGGCCTATTGTGTAAGTATACGAGGATATCAAACGCAAAATCTCTGCTACTGATTTTTATACCTATATCAACATCTACAATCTAGCACAGTATCTATAAATTGCGTCATGCGAACATCATTATGAAGAAATAGTGTAAAACTCTCCACAGAGCATACCATTACCTACACCTCTACCAACCAAATTTGTCACATGATTAGTTTTCGGATAATAAATCGTATTAAGAAATTATTTTTTTAAATTTTAATTAGATTTTCAATTAAAGATTTATCGAAAGTTTTGGATTTTTTTATCGGTAATTTCGGAGAATATTATTAAAGAAATAAATAATTTAAAAAATACTTTCCAATTATATCGCATATTTTAGCATGATTTTTTTTGTCCAATTGTATTAAATATTAATTATTTTACTCTCTATTCCCCGATATATAAACCTTCTACGCTTTTGTTCGGGCAACAGAAATAATTGATTTCACCATAAAAGGATAGAGGAGGAAATGTTTATAATTTATTTAGCTATACAATAGACCCCGATTACCAATGAAATTAGACGGTATATAAACCGAGGGTAATCCAAGAAGTTAAACTACCCTTGTGAACAATAAAGGCAAGTTCCGAATTAAAATAAAATCATGATGTTCAAAATGAACTAGCAAAAAAATTACTGACAGAAGGCTCATTTAACGTGACAAAGATCAAGGTTTAACAAAGAATACCGGAATCTGCTCATCTCATTCCCTGCATATCACCCCTTCATTGAGTAAAATCGCTCAAAAATTATGATATTGGATTCTTGGAAAAGAAAATAATTATATTTTGCTATGATATATTTCATTCTACGTCGAGGCAACATAAAATTCATTTTTATACTCCTGTTATAGCTTATACAAAATTCAGGGTAAATTTTGAAAAATAAGGTAAAGAAAAATTAAACAAGCTTGAAGAGTTATCACGCAAGGAGTTTTCATACTACAGATTCGAATCTTCCTTAAACTTTTGCCCTTATTTATGAATTGCTATACACTTAAAAATAGTTCAAAATACATGTAACATATCCTTTTTTTTATCACAATATTGAAAAGAACCCGTTTCGAAAACCCTATGAATTTAATTAAACACCTTAAACTATTTTAAAATATCAAATTAATAATCATTAAAATTGGCGATTAATTATTTCCTTAATTGCGATGCAATTAAAAATGATTTTGTTCTGTATATTAAAATTCACAAAACACCTTTTACCAAACATAAAATATCTCCATTATCGATTGTTTGAACACAAGTGCACAAAACAACGTATATGACCAACACAGATATAAATAACACTCACGATTTGAAAGAAAAACTTTACTATTTAAAGAATAATATTTTTCCTGTGGCTCTTTTATCTCATAATCAGCAGGGCGTGAAACTTTTTCAAAAAGAAAAAAAAAGATCAAATGACCTACCAGATGACCTTTATCAGAGTTATCCTTTTCAAGCTTAGCTTGAAAAACACAGACAGTCTATTAAATAAAAATACTCCAAGTTCATTAACCACTTGAGAAGATAAAGAATATTCTTATTTAAATAGCCTTCAAGAGACAATAAAAGATTTAACCTAGGGAACTCATTCGCCAAAGCTTGCTCATATTATCGGTTGTGTTTTGAAACAACCATTGATTTCCAGTCAAAGAAATAACTGCATGGGTCCATTGATGTGTTTGGAGACTTAAACAATGTTAAGGATAAAACTAAGAAGACCTTTAAATCCTTTGGAAACTCATGATAAAAAAGTAAAATGCGCTATAGAAAGTAAAAATAAGTTTCTTCTTTGGTTTGACTGACGTGTGACTCGTTAGGAGGTGTTGGAAAATGATTATTCCATTTTGTTTAGAGAGGATATTTTTCAACGTTTATAAGCATTCTTTACAGATACTAAGTTCTTAAGAATGATGTCTTGATAGGAAAGCTTAGAGGATTGTATTCTTCCATGAAAGAGAATAAAAATATGCCAGTGTATATTTTATGAAAACAAGTTTTTCTTTTCATAAGCATATACAATGGAATTTGGTTAATTCTAACGTTTTTAATTCGAATTCATCGATCTCGTTAATTCTTACCTTAATGTTAAAATAATGTCTATAATTCTAACTTATTTTTTTAATTCTAATTCAAAACTGAAAATTACAAAAAGTTGTTTGTATTTCTGTAAAGTTTTATATGCGTGTATTTACTTGTCCTCGGTGAACCAATAAATAAATAGCAAGTCCGAGAGTGAATAATTTTTTTTAATCCTTAATTCATTCGAGAGCTTCAGTGCTTTTTAACTTGTTTAGTCAAAAAAGCAATAATAATTTTAAACTCTTAAAAACTTGAACCCCTTTGATATGAATTGTGCATTTATTATGAAGTTCTGTTATAGAATTTGTATTATTCTAAGGTATATACGCAGGTGTTTTTTTTTAATTAGCCACTGAAATTATGATTTTTAAATCATTTAAAATTTTTAATTTATCTATAAAAATTACAATATTTATTTATTGGTTCTGTAATATTTATTAAAACTTTTAAATATTTAAAGTAACAATTTTTTCTCAAATTTTAGTTTTAAGCTGTAATTTTATCTTGAAGTACTTATTTTTGAAAGTAGTTTTTTTTTATTCAAATTTCTGAATAAATGGAATTTTTATCATGCTTTTATCAAGATCGAATCGATCATATTCATTCTTGCATTAATTGAAAAGCAAATTTTTAAAGAGACTAATTTCTTAACCGTGTATTTCTTATGTTTGAAAGCTGAGATCTAATATTTATATTAATCTACCGAAATAATTTTTAATATAAATGCATGTTTTTTTAATCAATTTTGTTAAATATAGTTCCACAATTTTTTAATCTGCATTTATTACGCTATAATATTCTTAACAGCTCATTTAAGCTCAAGACATTTAAGTTGCAAATTTACATCGATTTCGAATAGAACGGCTTTTGTAATATTTTTAAATTAGTGCCTGAATGAAAAATTCATTATTTTGGTTTACATGGTTTTAATTTTATAATAATATTTTCTCATACTTTAAATAATCATGATAAAGCTTTTTAATTACAAAATGCTCTATAAAAGAAAGCAAGTATTTGCTTTTGTTATTTCCGAAGAGCAATATTCCTGTTCTTTTATTTCAGAATCCTGTAAAAACCATGAAGCCAAATTATTTAAAGGTAGAATAATTGTCAATAATGTTTTTGCATAGCTGCAAATAATAAAGAAATACATGCAAATGTTTGTAATCTACTAAAATAAAAAAATAAATATCCATATATGATTCCGTCCTTCTGGACTTCTTTATTGGATAAGGTAACACATATTCTTTACATCAAATTTTTGTGGCCGGATGTGTTCATAATTAGGAATATTGTAATTTTAAAAAATCATATTTATTATTTAATTTCAGTTCCTGAAGACATACAATGCTAAACTTATTGAATACATATTGCATATTGAGCCTAATAATTAAATATATTAGAGATTTGTTATATTTTTAACACAGTTCCACATTTCAAAACATGACCATTTCTATTCAAGATGTAATTTGCCATTTTGGATAAACGATAATGATTTTTGCCTATTTTCATTTCATTTTTTTTCAGCATTTTTTTTTCAACTTTTGCACATATTAATAGCAAAATATATAGTGACTTTCAACAACATATAATAACATGCCCCGTTATGTTTTTGTTGTATGGTTCAAATCACAAAATCTTGCTGAAGTTGACAAAGTTGAAGTTATCATTTATCGTATGGGATAGACGGCAATGATTATTTTCATATCTAATTTCACTGTGTCATTTCTTCCTACATTTTTCAATTTTACAAAAGTAATGTCATAAAAACTTTGAATGCTTTTAAAAAGCAGTCAATGATTTTAAAAAATTTGAATGTGATCATTTAGTTTTCCAGTTTCATTTAGAAATAAATGATACACCTCATACAAAAAAAATGAAAGACGTATAATCATCCAAACCGAATATTCTTAAATTTTGTGTAGTTCTTTTTATTTTAATTTAGAAAAAAGGGGCAAATTGGAAAGCAATGCAAAACAAATTACAAAATTGAATTACTTGACATTTCTATTGAATTTACTGCCTCTAATAAATGAACATTATTCCTATTTATTTTTTTAATCCTTCTCAGCTCAAAATGGAAGAAACATATGCAAATCAGCACATAAACATATGGAAATGTATAATATAGAATGGAATCAAAAACAGAATAAAGAATGCTGAAAATCTAATACATAAAAAACAAGAAGGCAAAAGTTGTATTCATAAATCCTTACAAAAACATTATTCCTAAAATCTATAGCAAATCTATAACAGCAGATATGAGTGCAAACTAAGTGATGTATTCAAGAGGCCTTGAATATTTGAGGGGTGCCTCGTGAAATGTCAGAAACAGCGTTTTCATTGTTTGTGTACATACTTTTGGTATCGAAAAGAGAAAAAAAATAATAAAACAAATGTCACGGTCGTATGAAGATACCGTGACTCGGACTCCATTTTATTTGGCACTTTACGTATGGGAATTGTGGGATTGTACACGCAATTTTTCATTTATGATAAACAAGATTTAACGATGGCTCTATAAAATTTGATAAAACTCTCCTATTCTGCAAAATTTTGGATAAATAAGCTATTAAAACTCGCAATCTATAACTACCAAGTTAAATTGTTAAATTGTTTAAATTTTTTTATTAAAATTACAAATATTTCCTTTTAAAATCATGATATACATTTGAAAATATTAGGTGTAACAAACAACCATGTATTTTTTTTTTTTTTTTTTAAAAGGCAATTCTTTCTATATGTTCTATGTTTGTGTCTCTATCTGCCTATGAATTGGATAACTCAAAAACACTTTCAGCTGCAATTAAAATTTGGTATATGGAATTACGACCAAATTTGTAGATTTCTTTGAAATTGCGAAGGAAATCCATTTACTGGAAGTCTCCCTGTCTAGCTATTTGAATACAGGTGAAGTTAATAAGTACAAAACACAATGTGCTAGATAAGTAAAATTTGATGCACAGGTTTATTATGTAAAATACAGATAGATACTGGGAAAACTTTGGACCAAATTCGTTGAATGCTTGATCATTTGTCGTTCTGTACTTTTGCATGCAAATAAAGGTAGTAACTCATACATACACTGATTAAATCTATGTGATTTAAAATGGTATCTTGTAACAACAATTGCATTTTCATGTTAAATTTTGGTTTCAAAAAAAACGTTCAAAATACATCTTCTTGCGATAGATTCAATAAAAATGTTTCATTTATGTCAAAGGTCTATATTTTATAACTATTGTTCACCAATGATGTAAAAGGTACTTGGAACTCGTGGCCTTATCCAAGGTCCATAAATTTAATGTGGAGAAAAGGGGATAAAACTCTTATTGGAGAGAATGCGAGAAAAATTCGGGAAAACCACTCCCTATTGATATGATTTTTATCTTTAGTTTTTTATATAACATAATCAGCTTCATAATTCTTGCTCTATAAAAAAACTCAGCATTAAACTTATTTTCGGGTAGGGTTTGAAATCTGATTCCCTGTATACATAAGCCTGGTTCTAGTGACAATAAGCTTTAGAATGTAATTTTTTTTTAAATAATTGCAATCTAAACTGAGGAAAGATTATGTCAAGTAAGTTAAGAATGTGTTATTAAAGTTTGATTGCAAGTATGTGTACACAAATTTATTACAATAAAAGGCGGTATTACATAGTCAAGAGACTTATAGATGGCAGCTTTTATTGTTAATCAGAAGAAGGCAGTTTGTCTGCAAAAAGAATCTCACTGATACTTTTTCATCCAACTTGGTACAACTTTATCTCATTTTAATTATCTAATTTTTCTTTAAGAAATAGAGCTTTGAAGGCTTCTTTGGCGACTCCAAATTTACTTTCATTTTTTAAAGCGTTTCAGATATTTAATACATTTTGCTTTCTTATTATTTCAGCTATATTGCAATATCATTTTTTTAATTCATCTAAGACATCGTCTCTCAAACATTTTTAAAATATTAATTTTATTACTTATCATCCTTTCAACACTAAAAAGAATTTTAAAAAATAGATAATAAATTCATTTTCAAGCATTCATAATATTGCTCAGTCAACCATAAAATATGTGAATTTCCCAATGACTTACCTGAAAATGAACAAATTATTGATTCGTACTTAAAGAAACCTAAATAACTTCATGATTATCTGCATCCCAGTTTTATGCATTATTTCAAAAATTATAGTTATTAACAAAATTATGGTTAAACCTTTAAATTTAAAACATTTATGAAGCTTTTGCTAACTCAACTGTTTTCAACTATACAGTTTAGAATCCATAGAATTATTTTAAATTGCCGATTTTAAAGAAAAACATCTGTAGTTAAAAACAAAACGATTGTGAAATTAATAAAAAAAATGCTTTTAAGGCAACAAGAAGCAATTAGTCATCCAAGCAAAATGAATTTAAAAAGAATTTATCAAAATTGGATATTAAAATACTGTTTCAGCATTTCCTTACTTAAATTTTAAAGTCCTTTAAACATTTAATAATTTAATTATAGATTTGTTTGAAGTTAATGATATTTACAATACAAATTATGCATAACTTTGAAAACTAGTTCCTATTTAAAATTGCTTTTTAATTATCAAAAATTTTATCGAAAATATTTTTTCAGGATTTTCCCCCTTTTGTTTTAAAGTGAACCAAAAACAATTTTCATCAAATGTGAACTTTTTTTTAATTTTTCATAAATAATTGAAATTTTATGTAACATTTATTTTCAAAGATAAAATCTAAGTTGATTTTTTTTAATTAATTTGAACCAAATATTAAATCGTTTCGCTTTTATCTAACTGAATTATTAAATTACCAAATTTCAAAATATTTTCTTCTATTTCAAAATTAATTTAATGAAAAGGTTGTTAACCTTTTCATTAACCTTTTCATTAACAGGGCATTAATTGAATCGCTTATTACAGAGCCCACATGAGTTAATGGCATTAAAATGTTGAGAGCTTCATAAAAACTAATTGACTTTTTTTAATAAATCATCAATAAATCTTTATCCTGGTCGATTTTATATACTACAATAAGCATTTACTTGAATAGTTATTCTATTTTGCCGAAAAATGATCAAGCCTTTAAAATGTTAAAATAGCATAAACGCAACTTTAAAATAAAAACTTAAGAGATTTCTACAATAAGCGATTCAATTATGCATTGCTTAACAACTATAAAATTTTTGTAAATACTTTAAAATTAAAATCCTTCAACTGAAATTTAAATTAACAATTAGATATGTGTTTATTAGAATTTTATGATTTAACAACATTATTTTTAGAAAGTTAATTTCATCTCATCAAATAATATTACTAAAAAAATCCTTTTTTAAAAAAATGTACATGGTATCCCAAAAGCAAAAGAAGTATGTTCAGTTCTCAATTTACGCTACAGATCATTGCAATCGTAAACGTACGCTTGTGCAACGATTAATTTTACCAGTCTGCAAGATAGAGAAGTCAACCATCTAACTCTCCGACCCGCCCGAAGGCACACGGATTTAAACCATAAAACTGAATGACCGGACCGCCGCTACAGCAATTGACGGGAACTGTGGTTGACTCCTAAGGGCCATCACCGGCCACGGTACAACCCTTCCCGAAGGAAGTACGTCACGTCATCGATGGGAGGAGTTAGATCCCCCACCTATTAGTGTTCCCTCCAGGGTGGCGAGATCCAACCACCATGCCGGAAGCATCTCATCCTCATTTCGAGGTGCCCCCCGGGGGGTTGCAAGATAGAGAAAGCAGCATTGCAGATATTTATATTAGGTTGCAAAGAATCATGAATGTCTATCAATCAATCGATGCGACGATTGGAATGCTAAGACTCAATAAAGATATTGAATGAAAAATATTCCCTACAATCCCTACATCCAACTTTGTTTTTTGCTTAAAAAAAACATTTTTTCTTAATATTTAGATTAGATTATATAAAATTGACAGTGCTGTGAAATGCTACTTATGATCACAGGCAACACCGTCTTTTGACATAGGGATACAAAATGTGCTGTCTCAACAAGGATCGCAATTACATTTCAATATAGTCCAAGACATATGCCTCAGTTAAAAATGAGGAATATTTTTCAGTTACAATTTTTGTTCTCTTAACTACCCAATCAACATCCTACTTCTTAACTTCTTATATTCCGAATACAATTATGATACTCAGAACGCCTCTCAAATCAAATTTTAAGTAAATAAATAAAGTAGATATCAAGATAGTAGATATCAATTTACTAAATTAATCGAGAAATAAAAACTCACAAAAACATAATCAGATATTCTTTCGTGCTAAATTTTAATAGTAATAAAAAAATTGATCAAATTTAATAATATATAAAAAGCATTGGATGAAAAAAAAATATAAAAGTAACACAATGCATGCAATATTTAGAAGTTAAAAAATTCGTTGTATTTTATATGAGATTTATCTCCAAGAAAAGAAGATGATACAGTTCAAACAAAGCATTAGGATAAAATATAACAATATTACGACACATGACATGGTTAAAACCGATTTGTAACAGCAAATCTTAGATGTGATTAAAATCAAGCAACAGAATACAAAATTTCACACTTCAAAAACAAAAATGCAGAATGGCAGTTATTAAAAATGCATCAAAAAAACAAGAAAAGATTAAAATGCATTTATAGTTCAAATGATAGACAAATAATCTATTCAAATACCTCTAAAATACTTTACGCTTCACAAACACAGTTTAATTTAACATGATATAAAAGTTTTGATGGTATGCTACCAGTTCAGACATTGAAACTTTCTTTCGGCATTATTTATAAAATCGTTACGTAGTAAGTCGCGTCCTCAGATAAAAATTAATTAAAATGTCCTGAAATAAAATATCTCATTTTCCAAACTGAGTTACACACACAAATTTATTGAGTTAAAAATTGATACCTGAACCCAAGCTAAATAAATATGAAACTATTTTTTTTTCAAAAGAAAATTTATTATAATTACTTATTTAAATTGAAATATTCGAATTCATTCGAGAAAGGAATTTTTTTTTCTCTTTTGTAATTACATGTTTTTCTGGGTTATAAGAAGATAGTTCAATTAACTTTTAATAAGAAAATTTCTTTATAATCTTTTAAGTAGCCATCTTTTAGCGTTTTAGCGTTTATATTGGTAGCGTTTAGCGTTACCAATATTGTCACAGCATAAAAAAAAGAAAAGTTTTCATGGATTAACTAGGTTTATATTTCATATCATTCTAGGTTCATATCTTAGACCAAATCAAAATTACATTAAAAATATTTATAAAAAAAAGAACATTTTTTAGATGTTATTATGTAACTCCAAGCTATGCAATCCTCATATTGAACATTGTCAATCTGAAATTAGAAGAAAAAAACTGTTTATTAGGACAAATATTTAAATTGAATGGTAAAATACTTATTTCTAATATTTTCCAATAATAATCATCAGTTTCATAATTTTGCTCTTCCTCGTGATCTGGGCGCCTCAGGTTCGAGTCCTAGTTCAGGCATGGTTGTTCTTCATCTGTTCTATCTTTAAGGAATGTGAATGTGCCATCCCTCCTCTAAAAAGGGGTTGTGCAAGCGAATGTGATGCGTGAGTAGTTAGGACGTACTCTTGTTCCTAGTTGGAGCTACTAAAACAAGAGATGCTCTCTTGGCTTAAAATCGCTGACTTTTTCAGCGGGGTTGTCTATGAGAAGTGCCATTAGAAACAACAAAAACAATAAATTTTACTCTTTATCTATTTTTATAGTAATAGCTTTCATTCCTTTTACAAAATATTTAGGAAATGGAAATTTAAAGATTATCTCCTACAAATTATATTCTATAATTATATATTTTTAAATGTATTAGAATAACTTTATTATTATAAGAGGCAGGTGAAGTTGTTTTAAACATAACTCAACCGAAAGAAACAAGCATTTTTCGAACTCACATCAACCTTTCTTCAAAGTTAAACATAGTATAGGGCTGTTTATCCAAATTTTTTAATATGTTTATAAAGTCGTATACTTTTCTAAGCCTTTTTAAAAGGATAAATATAATCATATTAATCCAGTAATATTGAAGAAATAATTACTCAAGATATTGAGGCAAAAGTTAAATAATTTTTCTTATATTTAAAAGTTGTTTCTTAAAAAAAATATGCACCAATTTGATCAACGATCGTTTGCTTTTTATTTTTAAATAAATTATAAATCTCTCAGGTAAAAATTCTTAAGAAAAGAATTTAATCCAGTAATTTTTTTTTCCATTTTTCAAAACCAATTTTGTGCTATTGACTATATAATGTCATTACTTGCAGAAAATATTGCTGAAAACAATATGATCCTGGTAATTTAAATTCAGAACCATATGATAACTATATCACAGTTTTTCAGCCAATTTTTCTGAGTTTTTAATGTGGTGCCAAATATGCTCTGTGGTGCTCTGGCATTGCCAAAATCGAACTCATCCTTTTATTGATCAATTGCAATACATTTTCCCAATTATTTAGTTGAATTTCGCTTGTTACTGGTAATAGAAATCTGAATCAACCATCTGATCAAACAATGAATCAAGAATCTAAGCTAATTTCATCATACAATTACTATACTATAGATAATCATTCTAATTGTCTATCCGGATATTCTAATAAATTGTGGCACTTCCATTCACTTCAACTGCGATCATCTTTTTTTTTATTATTATTATTTTCCATCCACTTATTTATCACCTAATATGAGACATTTCAAAAACGGATCCTTTATATTTTTTGTCAAATATATATTGAATCATTTTGTATCCAAGCAATAAACAATTTTTAAATTCAGATATTTTAAAAGGATTATAATTATTTTTTGGTCAAAAACTTTTAAACTATTTAAAAAGAGATTTAATTATTGTTTATAATCCAATATTGGTTTGTTGAAGGCTGTTTATGGTTCTTTTTTCATTATTTATTGACTTTTACCAACTTTTATTTGATTACAGATAGGTGCACTTTCGACACTAAGCTTCTCAGTTTGAGAATGTTTGATTTTGGTTGTTCTTAACTATCTACATTAAATGTCGTAGATTTTAAAAACTTTGTGCAACTTTATTCCTTATTTTTCCAAAAATTACAAAATGTGCGATTTTTTTTTTTTTCCTATTTTCACGCTGCTTTAAGACATAATATTTTTTTCTTTAAATAAGTACATTTTAGAATTCTTCAATAGCATTACTCTTTGAAATTCTAACTTTCCAATAACTTCTAACTACTTAATACCTAAGAGGGTAGCAGTACCTCAGGTTTTTGTTACCAGATATACCTTTATTTATTTACAAAAAGCATAGCATGATTCGGTTTTTCTATAAGTTATAAGAATATACCACTATATATTAATCTGTCAGTAAGATAAAAAATAACATTTAACATTTGATTTTACTGAATGTCACAGGGGTTATCAGAAATATACCACCATGCATCTGTCTATCAATAAGATGCTCAGAAACAGTCTTTTTTCCCTGATAAAATCAAATCAAAATTATAAATGTAATGCGAACTTTTTTCTAGTTTTAATATATTTCGGAATTTTATTCAATTGTTTTAATTTTCAGAATGTAATGAATTAAATAAAGTTTACTATTTCATTAAATCAGCAATTTTTCATAAATGAAAATGAATCTGTCCCGTTGACAATAAAAACCTACGGCAAAAAAATTATTGCCTCCCAGTGTCATTACACGCTTGAAAAGAAATGAGAATTTTAAAAATTACATAAGGCAAAACTTTCTGAGGAAATCCTAAGTTTCTTGTTTACGAAATGTTTGACATCCTCTTGTCTGTTCCTGACTTCATGGCATTTTCCTCGTATTGTATTTGTTTCCAATTTAAAATACAATTAGTCTTGCACTAAGTTAATTGAGTTCATGCTAGAATGCTTGGCCTCTATTTTCTAAAAAGTCGCTCACTGTGTCTCAAAACTATAAGTTTCTACAGTTTTATACATAATATATTTATTATAAAATGCTTTACAGGATCACATCTTGTGAAAGCACCAAGAGTCTTGATTTTTTAACACATTCTAATTGACACAAAATCCTACTCAAGCAGTTTCGTAAATTTAAAATACATAATTACTGAAAATTGAAATCAGATGTTCTAAAGAAATAGGAATGTAAATTAAGGACACTCAAGGCAAGCTTTTTCCTCTTTAATTTTTTTTTCTTTTTAAAAGAATATAAAAGTATGAAAAAGTATGCAAAGCTGAAAAATATAAAAGTTTGTAGTGATCATTTAAAAATAGATATATATTTATATATAAACATATATAAATAAATAAATCATTTAAAAATAAATATAGGAAATAACTTTGAAATACAGAGGTTGAATAAAGAACTTTTTAAAAAAATGTTGGCTTTTTCTCTGAACCAAACACTAAATTTACGACACTGTTATATTTTGTTGCTTAAAATCAACATCGATTATTTCAATTTCCTAAATTTTATAAGAGGGAAAATTGAAATTTTTCAATAAATAATGAATATGGAGAATTTTTTTTTGTATTTGGTTTAAGCATGAGACTACACGTTATTTTAAATTGTTTTTTTAGTTATATTCGTCATTGGTTCGAAAAATTGAATAAATTAGTTTAATTTTTTCCTTCATCTTATAAAATTTAAAACATTAATGTAGGTTTTGTTCCTTGTAAAGCAATAATTTGAAAATTAAATTTATGGTTTTCCAATTTCATTAATTTCTTCTCATTAATCTTGAATAGAATTACTTCCGTTTGCTTAGTTTTCACAATTATTCTAATTATATAAGAAGAAAAAATTGAATTTTTTTCATCAATAATGAAGAAAACGATTTTTTTTTTCTTATCTGGTATGATTATGAAATTATAAAATTTCTCGACATTGGTTACAAAAAACATTTTTTCCCTCTTTTCCCCCCTCTTTAAAAAAAATTGGAATATTGAAAATTGGCTGTGTTGCTTGTTAAGAAACGATTTGAAACTTCAAGTGATTAATTTTTTTTAATTTCATTTTTTAAATAATCTGTAAAAGTATTACTTTAATTTGCTTCTTTTCTTTTTAATTAGGAATATGAAATTGATTCAGAAATGAAGGTTAAAGCCTTATAACTAAATTTACGAAAATGAAATCTGTAATTTTTTCAAACATTCTGAAACAAATTTCCTTATATTGAAAAAATATTTTCATGCATCGAATATTGTTTGTAAAAGAGTTGCATATACTTATTAAAATATAAATAACAGCTAAAATGTGTTCGAAAATATTCTTTCTATGAATTAAAAGTCTATTTTCGAAGCTACTAATTCGAATAAATTAAAATGAATCTTTAGGGAAGTTACTTCAAACTTCCTTAAGTGAAGATTAGACATGCGACGTTTTGCGAAATGATATTTAAATTAAAACCAGCTGAGGCCAAGAATATGCTTACATAAAGAATCTAGTGTGTCTTGTCCTAATTACTTTAAGATTTAAAAAATTGTTGAGAACTCTAGTTTAACGAAACCTTTAAAACATATAATCATATTCATAATTGTGAAAAATATTCAGAACGATCCGAATTCAAAAACTTTTTTGTTACATCTTCATGGACGAATTTATTTGGCTTAAATGTAATCTTCAGTAATATAATAATTAAATACTTTATTTAGCCTATCTTTATTTTTTACTAGCCGCCTTTGGCGACCAGCCGGTTCGCCAATCTTAATGTTCTTTAAAATTTTAATAATTAAATATTTTATGCAATTGCTGCTTTAATAGCTCCTTCATCAAAATATTTTAAAACTTCAAATTTTGATAGTCATATAATTCACTCATAATATTATAAAGGCCTTCAGTCATAACGTAATATGTATCTCTCCAATTTTCTGTTAGCTCCCGTAGAATTTATGTCTTAAATTAAAGTGGAAAGGATTAATCTGCAATTAATATAATAATATTTTTTATTAAAGCAAAGCATTTTTTTTAATAATATGATTACTGAAAACAGAGTCACTGAACGTTTAAACTTTAGGGGCACTAAAGAATATCTTTCTTAATTTGTGTAATATCTCAAGAATTTGTCAAGATTCATCATAAGCAGATCGATTAATTAACAATGTTTAATTTTAAATGCATCAAACACTAAGACAATAAAACGAATCGTTTAAAATAATCGGTTGAAAACAATTTAAAAAAAACTACTTAAAAAACGATGTTCTTAAAACTATAAGCATATACAAAAAATATATGACTAACATAAATACAATTTAATTACAAAAGCATACAACTAACGTAAAAATAATTTAAATCAAGTCCGCATCCGCTGATAATAGTTGTCAACAATCAGAACACAATGCGCATGCGTGAATTTTCAACGCCAGTTACGGTCACGCAAATGCGTGAATTTTTCTACGCCAGTTGTGGTAACGCTATGCAGATTAGAAATTTTTAATTTCCTTTATTCTGTTTTATTTTAATTCAAAAGTATTTACTTCAGAATGAATCTGAAAGATCGATTAATTAGCAATGTTTAATTTTAAATGTATCAAACATTAAGAAAATAAACAGAATCGTTTGAAATAATCGATCGAAAAATGTTAAGCCTAACCTCATTAGCGTGGGGGGGAAACAAGCCTTACTCATGTGGCGGGGGGGGGGAATGAAAAGATTTTTGACGGGAAAATTAGTTTATAACTAATAATTAAAATTCTAATTAAAAATGCAAAAAAACTGACCCCAGGTGCACATTCCCGACCTCCAAGGTATACATTACCAAATTTGGTAGCTGTAGGTCAAATGATCTGGCCTGTAGAACGCCAACACACACACACACACACACACATTGAGCTTTATACAAGTATAGATTAATCCGAATTCGTCTTGAATTTCCAATTTACAATATTAAAATATAACATTTAATCCCAATTTATTTTGATTAATCAGATGTTAACACTGTGAAAAAACAGTGCAAACAGTACAAATTATGAAAAAATATATTAACATTTCTTAATTGTTTCGGACAATTAAATACGAGATTGGCTTGTATCTTCCACGATCTCAAGTGAATAAATTTTTCGAGGACTTTACTGCAATACAAGGAATTTTGCCGGAATGGGAATAAAAAAATTCTTACTTATAAAAAAATCGAATACATTAAATGTGAATTGTACATTTCATTGTGGAGCTTTATTGCATGATTACAGCATTCTATGAACTGTTCCTTTATTAAAATTATTTAGTCCTTTTACTGAAATAATTTGTAAAATTATTAAAAACTTTAATAATAGTTATTGTTAACTCGTTAAAATTACTGCTTATTTATTAATAATGTTTTGTTTATTAAAAATGTTTAACATTAAAAATAATTCTTAATTGTCTTTTTAACTCAAATGTTTTCATTTGTCCCTTGTTGTAATAATTTTAAATCCATTTTTCCCTTAATTCAACTTTTAGATAAATAAAGTTTATTTATTTGTGATCTCGTCAATTTTGAATTAATTAATTTACGCTGTGTAATGATTCACCAAAAAATATTTCCTGGAAAATTCAAGCAAATTTATTTTTCTCATCTGAAGCTCTTCTTTTTATCATCCCAATATTTTAAATTAA
This sequence comes from Argiope aurantia, assembly GCA_026543865.1. Taxonomy (NCBI): domain Eukaryota; kingdom Metazoa; phylum Arthropoda; class Arachnida; order Araneae; family Araneidae; genus Argiope; species Argiope aurantia. The sequence continues at coordinate 10,829 of JAPMOR010030685.1, read as the reverse complement.
ATGTATACAAATTTAACAGAAACAATTTCTTAATATATATGCAACTTTTTTATTATTATTATTCTTTTATATCATATGGCATAATTTATTTAAATATCATTACAAAACATGAGAAATAATTATTATATAATAAATTCTTGTGTTCGATTATGTAATAAATTCTCACATCAAGTCAATATTGCTCTTATTATGAGATCAGATATATTTTATTGTGCCTAATTTTTAAAGAAAAATTTTTTTAAAAAAAATATTTATTTATTTTTATTTAGTTATTTATTTTTACCGAACTTGAATAGCAGATTTCTTCATTACGTACAAAAAATATATTTCACTCCACATCTTGCAATCAATAAAAAGTCTTGCAGTTCATTTAGTACAAATCAAAAGCTCACAACAACCTATAAATAAACACAAATCGCGGGGCGGATCTGTTTCTACTTTCGCCTTCGGATCCGGCACCAATTAAAAATCAATCAAAGCAAACAAATAACCAATAACAAAGCTCCCTTTTAGTAACAAGGAAAAGAAAATACGTCGCCTCCAAATAACCAGAATAAAAACAATAAGCACCCCCGAGTTCTAATGAAAAGTAAATTAAAAACCGTCTTTCACCCAGTGTGAAAGACTAGCACCGCCCCCTAACGGTAGACCACTGACCTACTAATAACTGCACTTTCTTCACATGAGCGCGCACGCTATGATTCTCTATATATAAAGTTCCTATCATGCCATGGAGAGGCATTTAAAAACTACTCCTTCTACAACTAACAGTAAAAGAAATTATTTTTTAAAAGGATTATAAAGTTTTTCTAGAAGATCAAGAGTTAAGCATGTCTCACCTGCAAGTAAGTACCTCATGTTTATTTTAGAATACCTTAAATTTATCATTTTAATATCTCGAGTGGAATTTAATTTTTTTATGTTTTAAAATTCAAAAATGTTCTTTTTGATATAAAACAGGCGCTGAAAATATCATTTATTAGATTTAAATATATATATATATTCTCCTCTAGCTGCTTACCCCGCGATTTCCGCGGGTTGGCAAACAGTCCATTTTCTATTACATCCTGCGTTTTTCGCAGTTTAGAGTGTCTATTTTTACGATTACAGATTTTTATTACAACATATTATTATCGTGTAACATATAGTATCTATCTATATTAAAAATATTTGAACTTATTTGCAAACATCGCATCTAATTAGTGAGTTTTAAAAATGACTCAGTCAGAGGGTTAATGCAAAAAAAAAAGCATTTTGTAAGCTTTTTTTTTCTAATAGATAGAGAAAACCTATAAATCACAGTCAGAGAGTTAATGTCAGAAAAATAATTTTAAGATTTTTTTTTCTAATAGTTAGAGGAAACAGCTAATTCGAAATAAAATATTTAGTTATAGTAATAAGAATACATACGCTAAGTGCAATAAATAGCAAATTTACTATAATTATCAAAATTTTTATAATAGAGACCTTTGTACACATAATAGAATTTCTTTTTATGTGTGTGGGGGGGGGATAAAATTTATATCGTATTGCAAAGGATTTTTCTAAAAGGAACAGTATAAATTGTTGAGTATGTTCGAAAGATGCTGCTTAAAAAATGTGATATTTATATATACCCATTAAAAGTCCCATTCTTTATGTATCTTGAATTATTAAAAGATTTCGATTAAATTAAATTTATGCCAAAAAGCTATATACTATTATCATTTTCATCATCAAAGCTATATTCTATTTATAAGCTATTATCATTTTTTTTTTTTGGAAATTTGTTCTATTATTCCTTCCTCAATGTTTTCAAATGCATAAAATTTGGCACTCATACGACAACTATGACTTTTTGTTTTTCGTTGTTATCAACATTGGAAATGTATATTTTCCAAGCTTTCTGTTTCAATCAACTAAAAATATAGTAGACATTTAAAAGGACGCAAAATACGACCATTCGAAGCGCTTGTAAACCATTTAAGCCTGAAATATTACACTTTTTGCCTTGAAAGGCATGTTGTCAAATTTTGGAATAGAAAAATGTAGATCTCACATATTTTTTAATTCAAGAATTGCACATATATTTTATGCGTAGGAGAAAATTCTTAGAAATATAATAACAAATAATTGTTTTAATTACATTTATAACTCAAGAACTCGCATATAAAAAATTATTTTACATCAAAAATTATCCTCATTTGTTTCGGTAAACGAGAGGAAAAATATTGCGTTTTTATATATCCAGTTTATTCAATTTCTTTGTAAGGTTTGATTCCAATTTGTCACCCAAAATTCAGCTACAAAATATGCATTAAAGGAAAAAGTTCTTCGGAAAATTCTGTAAACCTAAAAATATTGAGCACATAATCTTTTCATGCATATTTTACCTTGAATTGAGATTGTGAGAATATTTGGCTTGAGAACTTGACTTGAGATTGGGAAGGATATGGTTTTAGTGAATAATATCTTGAACAGCAAGGATAGTTTGCCTTTAATGAAACATAATTCATGGAAGTTGCTTTAATTTCACAACATTTTGTCATAGTTTTAAAGTATATTCACCATTACATGAATTCTGATATCTTTACGATTTTTACAAATGAAGTTATGATGGACTTTTCTTAAACATCAATTTTACTTCAAAGCTACATATGGTCCCTATAAGTCATACATCGGTTACGATCTAGATTCACTACTTACTGATATTTGATGAATATATTTATTATTACTCTCTTCAACATCTTTCTTAATTTTCAGTACATTTATATTTTACAGATCTTCTTCGTTATCTTTGCGATTGTCGGAATGACAGGAATTCTTGGATATCCTGGATATGATGATGGCGCTCATGGATATGGTGGTGGATATGAGCCAAAGGTAAGACATTGGTTTTGCTAATGGATGCTGCAGAAAAGCTGTTGCAGTAGCTATCAATAAAAATTCTACATTAGAGAAAATTTTTAATTTTATATTCTTTAGTCTGAAAATTATATAATTTAAAGGCACATTATATAAGCACTTTTGTTTCAAGAATAACTTCAGAGCATTTGTGATTTTTGTCTATATTTTCTTAAAGAAAATTGGCGGTCAGAAATTTTGGAAAGCTATTTGGGAGCATTTAATAAAAAGATGTTAAGGAAATGAGAACTTGATCGAATAAAACAAAATTGTTTCATTATTTTTTTTAATTTCAAATATATGCATTAGTTTTATAAACTAAATTTTAAGATTAATTTTACGCACACAAGCGATCTTAAGTTTCATAAAACCAATATGATCTCTCTTTTAATACATAAGTTCTCTTTTTTTTTTCCTTGAGATCTCTTTCTTGGGCGTAAAAATGAATTTCTTTATTGATTTATTTTTGATGAACAAGAAAAAGAAATATTAATTAATGACAATTAAAAGAAAATTCAGCTTTTTAGATTATTTCCTTTGAAACTATTAGTTGTTTTCTAGAAAGAGTCATGTAGCAAAATATTGGGGTTCGGAAATTTCACACGGCATTTTAATTCTAGATCCTTCAACATTTATAAGAAAGAAAAAAAAAAACATTAAGAAAACTAAAAAAATACTTTTAAAAAATTCCAATATGTTTTTTTATATACATAACATTTTAATACATAACTTCTCTTTTTTCCCTTAAGAGCTCTTTCTTGGACGGAAAAATGATTTTCTTTATTGATTTATTTTTAATAAATAAGAAGCATTAATTAATGATAACAAAAAGGAAATTCAGCTTTTCAAATTTTTCCCTGTTAAACTGTGAATTGTTTTCTAATAAGGGTCATGAAAAAAATATTGGGGTTCGGATATTTCTCATGGTATTTTTCTTCTGGATCCTTCAACATTTATAAAAAGAAAACCGTAAGAAACTCACTTAAAAAAATTCTAATATGTTTTCTTGATATTTCTTTTAAATTAAAAGTAAAGATTATTCTACTTCGCTGCGAGTTATTTCGATATCCAGTACAAATTTTTTTGAATATAATTATTTGTGTTAAAAACCTTTGAATTATTCTCAAACAAGTTCGTAGTATTTCACAGTGCTTAAAAGAGTATTCTCTTTTCTTATTTTATTCTATAATTTTATTCCTGTTTTATTTAAAGATTATTGTTTAGGCTAAATAAGCCAGAATTTAATATTCTGTACAGTTTAGAAACCGTGTTACTTATACCCTATTATATTTCGCAATTTAATATACTGTACAGTTAAAAACCGTGTTACTTATACCCTATCATAATTAGCAATTTAATATTCTGTGCAATTAAAAACCAGGTTTCGCAATTTTATATTTTGCACAGTTAAAAACGGTATTACTTATACCCTATTATATTTCGCCATTTAATATTCAGTACAGTTAAAACCAGTGCTACTTTTATCCTATTAAATTTCGCAATTTAATATTCTTACAGTTAAAAACCATGTTACTTATACCCTATTATATTTCGCAATTTGATATTCAAGTTAGATTTCCCATAGTCATTTTTTCTGCGTTTATTATTTCCTGAAGTTCTTTCACACTTCCATTCATTGTTAAATATTTGAATGGATTATCTCAGTGTGCTATAGAGGCAATAAAAATCATACCCTAAGTACGTCATTAGAATGGAACAGAATGTGATATAAAAGAATTTTTAAAAAATGAACTCGAGTTCAACAAAAGGAATAATGATTTTTATTAGCACGCATTCTATAAATACCTCGAACGTTCTATGCTATAATAAGATTCTTCCTTGAGAAAATATTCTTTTGTCAGTGCTAATCAATTACAAAATAGTTTATGTTTACACCAAATGAGTTATTTAAATTTAAAACAATATTAGGTCATAAATTTTGAGAGTTCCATAGCATTCATATTGACCTGGATTCTTTACCCGTTTCTCCATCACGATCATTGAGTGAGGAAAATGAAATTCTTTTTATATATGGCAGCATATTATAATCATATGCAATAAGATTCTTAAAACGAACTTCATCTCGGGGGAAAAAGATTATTAATTTCATTCGTTGGTATATAATTAAAAAAAAAACGCTAATTTATTGCAAAGAAAAAAAAATCTGTAAACTTTAATTACACATGAAGGTAGAAAAATAAATACATTAATGCTACGCAGAATTATTATTGTTATAAAGTTTTGTTTTAATTGTATATTCATTAAGTTAATTGCACTTTTTTTAGTTCAGTAATTATTTTGAAGTTGATTAATAACTAAAAACAAGTCTTTATTAATTCACTTGCATTTCAGAATTATTCCAAAAAAGAAATAATGAACTATTTTGTAATTATTAATAATATTATATGTTAACCAAAATTAAAAATACCAGACTTAACGTATTATTTTAATTTATATGAAATTAAATATCTAAACAAGCTTATCTATGAGTTATCATTCTATAATAACCAGAATGAGTCATATACCCGTAATTTTTTCATATACTCTCATATAAAGGGTGCTGTTTACATGGTAGAACTTGGATCCTTACTTGCGTTCCAGGAAGAATGCAGTTTTCAACTTCCATCTGTCTTAATTGTTGCCTTTTTGAGTTTATATCCATATGGAGAGTTTATACACATATTCTCATTATATATATTGAGAACCGTTTATCTTTGATGGATTGGGCTGAAAAATTTAATCAATGTAGTGGTAATATAATGGCAAAATAAAAGCACATATCGAATTCATCCATCTAGCTGCGTTTTTTGAATTATCGTGTTTTTTGAATTACAGGTATTTTGAATTTCAAACCAGCAGGTATGTTATTCCCAAAACTTTCTTGCACACTTTGTAATAAATGCATTTGTGTAGTATATGCTGCATACCATTATCGAACAACAATTGCGCTTTGTGACATTATATCCGTATGTCTCTAAACGGGGCAATTCAAAACACTTGAAGCTAGACAGGTAAAATTTGGTATGCTGTCTTTATATCACATTTGTAAATTTCGATCGAATTTTGGACAAAACCATTCAGTCTGACTGTCCGGGTGAAAGTAAACATGATAACTGCAAAAGGTAAAAGACTTATGGATATGATGCATAGCTTAAAATATAGATCTATATAAAAAATTTTAAATAAATCCATCAAGACCATCTAATGGTCTGTACTTTCGTATGTATGTAAAAGAGACAGTTCAAAAACGCAACAAATTAGGTAATTAAAATCTGGTATGTGGTCCTTTCACTAACTGTGTAGGTTTACATCAAATTTTGGATTCAATTGGCTGACAAAAAGGCTTCCAGAATTCATATTCGGTTTTCTCTACAATATAAAGTACAGAACTCTCATGTACAGGATTCCAAAAATAAAAATCTGAACTCTCATAGTGTTCACGGCCTCGTCCAGGCTTCATTATTTAATGAGGAGGAAGGGATAATGCATTTATTACAATATGCAAGAAAATTTCGAGAAGACTACTCCCGCTGGTTTTTACAGTTTGCTAGTGGAGAGGATTAGTTTGTTTCGAGTCGAAGAGCGCTCAGCGCTTTGCGCTTTATACGCTGTAATGCGTTTTATACGTTGACTAAAGAAAATGCTTTTAAAATTTTGAAAATTCAAATTTTCAACGTATTTTCAAAAGAATTTCATGAATATAACACATTTCCATTACTTTTTAATGATAACTGTCATTTTAATAAATAAGTTAATCTAATAATATTTTTAGAAATTCAAAATATTTTCTCTAAGTGCATGAGAAACACAAATCTGATTCTCCAGTTTGTCATTTTCAAGCATATTTTTTTACATTTGCTATAAAATTAATAAATAAATAAATTCATTTAAAAAGTTAAATTTTATAAAAGTTTGATAGAAAAAATCTTACATTTTTAATTTAAATTATGTATAAAAACATATCAATAAAACAATAACAACAATTATAAATGAAACAAAAAGAATTTTACAGTAAGAAAGCCACTAAGAAAATGTGAAAACTTTTTTATGCAAAAACATCTCTGACGAAAGCAACCGTTAAAAAAAAAAAAAAAAAAAAAAAAAAAAAAAAAAAATTTCTTTAGAAATAAGTAAAAAAGATTCTGATCTGAGAAGATTTTTTAAAAGGTTTTAAAGATTATTCACGCTTCAGAAAAATCAAAATTTGTATATGATGTCTTCCATGCCGAATTTTCATTTAATTTCTATGCGAATTATTTAAAAAGTTTCTATAATTATTTCTAAGAATTTCTATATTTTCTAATTATTATATATTAAATATATTTCTATATATTCAATACATAATAAGAAGATATTATATGGAATATATATTACTAAAAATATATATTCTATATATTTCTATATATTTATTCTATATTATATTATATATTAATCATTTTTTTTCATATAATTCTAAAAAATTCTATATTTTTATGTATTTAAATAGAAAAAAATTATTATTTATTTTCATAAATAATCAGTAATATTCAAGTTCAATCGTTAAAGTATGAAATAGAGTCAATTCATGTTTAAGGAAACACTCACCGAATACATGCTAATTTATTTTTGAACTCTACTATATATCTTGAAAGATGAGAAAGAATGTGACGGAAAGAAAAAAAAATAATGAGCAGTTAGGCAGCAGACGACATATATGATTTCGTCACATGACTATGAAATGACAAATATCATAATTACCAATTCGTTCCGAAATACTGTTCAATATTTTCAATTTATATAAATCGTACTACAAACTTTACGATTACTCTGAAAACTATCTGCTTAAAAAAATAGACAAATTGTAATCTTAGTTATAAATTCATAATAAAATTCCTTTCTTAATTTTAATTGCATATCGTTTCCCATATATTCATTTCGTTTTCTGTGTAAACACTTTAAAATTTCTTCAATTCCTTAGTTAAGTAGTGAAAGTTTTAATTGGTTAATCCAGGAATCGATCAAAAATAAGGAAGATAATTTGAGTAAATATTTATGTGTACTGTGTCGCTTTTTCGAGATAAATATTCAAATAAGAAGGCTAATACATCAATCTTATTTGTATAATTATTTCTTTAGGATTTAAATATTTTTTTTATTTTTAATAATTTACTTATTTATTTGAAGTTTTTCAAAGCTCTGAAAAGTAGGCATATTGCGAAGGGGAAAAAATCTCCAATTCATTTCATGGTTATTAAATGATTCTTCTTTTAAAGTACTTTAACTGATTAAATATATTTTCTAGTTAAAAACTAATTATCCGTGTTTTTATAATGATGTTATTAAAGACAAAAAGCAGGAACTTTTCTTTTGCAAATAAGTAATTAACTATTGGAATTAATTAATAACTATAAATAAATTGAATACCCGCATTAATTATTTTAAAAAAATTCTTACTTTAACTTCTTTCTTCAAAAAAAAAATAGTACTGAAATCTGGAGATAAATAAAATAAATTTGTGTTGCACAAAATAATTACTTTATTAGAGGATATGATTTAAAAATATGAAAGCAGATGGCGCCATAAACAACAAACAAATATCAAATTTGAAAAATTAGTTATCAGATGTTTAGCACATTTCAGATATTAAAAAATTGCATAAAATTACCGTTTATTCAAGATAAGCTTTCAACATATCTGAAATTATATTTTAAAAATAAAAAAGGAAATGTAATCAATTCATTCAGGTAACTTTGCCTATTATGAGAATAGTTAGTTTTCGAATTTTATTTTAATTCGAGAAAAAAATTAAATCCAAAAACTTCAAATTCAAATTTTGAGTCATTTCCCTCATGTGACTTATTTAAAGGTATTTTTGAGTAACAAATCCTGCCAGATTCAACTGCGAAATTTTTGTACTAGCTACTGACCACCAGTGACTCAAGAAGTTTAGGAGGAAACAGCAAATAATTTTTTTTTCTTTCTACCACATTATCATATCTGAAGTTAATAATGCGTGAGTATTTTGATTTGGCGATGCCAGTTAAAATAACGACACTGGGCTTGCCATTATCATCGATATGTCACACTAGTACATTATCTTGGATTTATGAAATGGTCTTTTATTCACAGTATTTTACAGCAACTCATGATCTAGCTTTAATTTGATCGATTAAAATTAAGTTGCTAATTTGCTAATCAAAATTTAACCTTAAAAATCTTAAGCCGCCTAAAAATACCCTCTTTTTATTCCGCCCTAAAAATACCCTCTTATGGTTCCTCAGCACTTTAAACTTAAATTACCAATTTTATCTAAACTTCATTTTGATCAAATAATGGAAGAAATAGCTAAGATGAATAATCAAAAAATTATACAATCCTGGATAATACAAATCATTTAATAGCAAGTGGGAACTAATAATTTTCAAAAGAATTACGATATTAAATTAGCATAATTCATTAAAACATTGTAACCATATGGTAGTGTAGTAAAAAAATAAAAAATTCTTGCAAAGCAATTTTTTTTCATTATTTATCTAATAAATTTAATTTTATATTGAATCTTTTTAGCGTGTATGTATCACTAAAACATATTTAAAATCAGGGCAAAGTAAAGAAATTTATTCCAGCAAGCCAGTTAATTATTCCTTCTAATTTATTCCTATCTAATCACTGTATCTAAGCGAAGAAAAATGGCAGAGTTCTTCTGGAATCATGTCATGTTTTAATGTTATATTTCTTTTCAGTATCCTCCCCATCCATATGGATTCGGATACGAAATCAAAGATCACCTTGGCAATCAACAATACCGAAAGGAACACAGCGATGGCAAGAAAGTAATTGGCAGCTATGGATTCACGGATGCCCATGGTATTCACCGACTTGTGGACTACGTAGCCGATGAACATGGATTCAGAGCTAAAGTCCGAACCAATGAACCAGGAACTGCTAATCAAGATCCAGCCAACGTGCATATTCAATCTACAGCTTATCATGGACCTATTGGCGATTATCACTGACGCTTATGAAAGAGTAAGCAATTTCTCAAAATTTACCAGAATTTCATTTGAGTTTGAAACCTCGCTGGCCGAAGATTCCCCGTGTATGGGGTATCTGGTGCACGTATAAATCTATCTGGGTCACAAAGTCCTCCATGTTGAAATAATACCACTGGCGATACTGGTTCAGAGATGATCGTTCTCTGATTCAGGTCTAAATTACGATCAATGTTGAGTGAATGAAATACATGAATGAAGTCCACCCCGAAAAAAGAATTGTGACTCGTGAGTAGCTAAGACATACTCTTGACACTAGATGGCGCTACTGAAACAGAAGACGCTCTCTCGGCTTAAAATCACTTACCATGAAAATCACAGAAACCATCAGAAACAATAGCATTTCATTTATTCAAATCATTCTTCTAAATTTGAGTTATTTGTTTATTAGTTCCTTAAACAAAAAATTTGTATCAAGATAAATTCTAAAAGAAATAGTAAATTCTAATCCATAACAACCCTTTAAAGCTAATATATTGTTCATTGTTTTAATGAATGTCTTAATTTTGTAGACATCCAGTATATTCGTCGATAAAAATCTGATCTTCAAAGAAGTTATTTTTAAAATATAAAAATTATGTATTCAAATCCTCCAACAATGCAGTTAGTTCGCTCCAAAATATTTCGAAGCTACTATGTAGATGACTATCATTTTGATTTCTTTGTGGTTTATTGCCACAAGAGCCTTTTTTTATTTTTTCCACAGATGTCATGGTATTAATGAATATCATGACATCTATGGGGGAAAAAAAGCTCTTGTGGACTATGTAGCCATTGTGCCATTGCCGCAAGAACTTGATCATACCACAGCAAGGATGACTTTCATTTCTTCTTCATCGCATAATAAAAAAATATCTATATTTTACTGATTTCATACCATGTTGTTAAATTGATTTATTGTAGACTGCTAGTCGG
>JAPMOR010030673.1:4632-51219 GCA_026543865.1 Argiope aurantia | reverse complement strand
ATATCCCTTTTCACACGATTTTCACTATTATAAATTGAATTGATAGCTATGGCAGCACTTATTAAACATATGACAACATGAAATGCTCTTCTAAAATTTCACTGTAATTTCTTTAAAATATTCGGCATTTAAGAAAAGAGAATTGTTTTAAAAAAATAATTTCGAGCGTAACTATTTATTTGATAAATTTAATCTTATGATATGCCATCATAAGTAGATAAGCGTACACTTTTGTCTTGAAATTACAGCATGGATATGCAATATGTAAAAAAGAATCATCTTCTAAAATTCTAAATATAGCATCACATGCTAAATATGCTATAGCATCTTTCTCCACAACCTTTTGTCTTTTGACACAACTCTTCGAGCATTTTTTTTTCTCTTCGAGCATTTTGTTGTTCCGGGTCTATCGAGCAATTTCACAATACTTTTCCTATTTTTCAAAATCACATAAAGAATGTCATTGTTAACTAATCAATTAATCTTACATAATTGCAGGATCAAAATTGTATTGAAAAATAAGCTTTTAATACATTTATAGAATTAATTTTAATTATCTTAGGCAGTTTTTCATTCACACTTTATTTAAATTTATATAACATAATTTAATGTTTCAACAACAGATGATAAAGCAAAACCAGGTAAAATAAAATTAATTTTAATTATCTTAGGCAGTTTTTCATTCACTCTTTTTTATTCAGCATTCATTTTTTTTTCAGTCAGCAAAACCAGATAACTAAAATTAATTTTAATTATCTTAAGTAGTTTTTCATTCACTCTTTATCTAAATTTATATAACATAATTTAATGTTTCAACAACAGATGATAAAGAAAAACCAGGTTTAATTAAATTATTTAGATGCATGTATCACCCCTACTTCCCTTTCATAAATCCAATATTTAAATTTTACAGACGGAGACAAGTATCTTTAGAAGTGAAAAATAAATGTGTGAATGGCAAATATATCCTTCTTCCATCCAATTTCTGTCTACGTTTTTGTTTCACTGTTTGAATTCCATCCGAAGTCTTCTGCTTATTAATGAAATGCATTCAGTTTGCCCTTTTTAAAGTCAATATCAACAGACGAGATTCAAAGTTTATTTTTGTTTAAAATAAAGACAACATTTTCTGAAGTGAGTTTTTTTCACTTCCTAATAGATTGACTTCTTCGGTAACTGTTTACGCTCAATAACGAAAGTAATATATTTCTCAAATACTATGATGTTGTAAGAAGGCTTTCTGTTTGGAAAGAAAGATTGATAAGCAGTAATTTTTTGTACACTATACACGAAAATACCTATTACTCTTGTGACGTTTACTTAACATCTTAGAACTTTTCTTGAAAGAAGGTTTTATGTTGACTAGTATTTATTCCAAACTTCGTACTTTTTAAGGACCGGATGTAGTGTATATTTTAAGAAATCTGTTTTCTTTCAAAACGTCGTAACTGGATTATTGATCCACGAGTGATTATCTTAAAAGAATTTTATTTTTCAGTTTCATTCTAAAGTAATTTACAAATTAACTTACTTTCGATAAACTTCAAAAGATAAATCAAAGATTCTAATCAAATGATGCATATAACTCAAAAGAATTGTGCACTAATCTCGAATATTCTTTCGTGGCTCTTTTTTACTTTTATACAATTTCCCTATATTATTTATTAAAGTTCTAAGTACAGTAAAGTTGAATTATAAATGCACTTTTAGGCCTCTTCTTATTGATTTGGCTGAATCTAAATGTGAATTTCGTTACCGCAATCGCTCTGTGTGTATATTTTGAAACATCAAACGAACACGCTTAATGTGTTTTTATCCATAACTAAAAAACGAGGCACTAATAGCAAAACACAGCCGAAGCATATACAAAGAGAGAAATTGCAGAAATAAACTACAAGCAAAGAAAGAATCGAGACTAAACAATAGTGAGAGTGCATCTAGAAGACTCACTGTGCATTCAAAGCTCCAAAGAAAGAATTAATTCGATTCACTAGTTTCCGCTATACAAGTTTGTACAAGGCAGGAAACCTTCTAGAAGAAATGAAGAATCCCAAGTCTTAACAGAGATATCGCAATAAATTCTGTATTTTCGGGAACATGTTTCATGATGAAGTTTCCAAATGTATTTCTAATTCGTTACACACTTACCTGTATTTGGATTTAAAATTTCATTTGCCTAAATTATTGGGTTTTTGTGTTAAGGTGAGGACAAATATATGGTGAGAAAATAAACACATTTCCCATGACAGTAATAACCCATATCAAAAAGCCAAGTTCAGTTAAAATGACAGAATTGCAGACCAATTTTAGCATGTAGCTCCTTGTGATTATGTATACATCTCGAATACAGATGCATTTCTCTTTAATAGGTTTGTCGTCCATTTTTTTTTTTTTTGAGATTTGGAATTTTGAATGAATACATAGCGAAATTAATTCGTCTTTCTTGTTGCAAATTTACTTAAAGACTTTTCGGATTGATGGTCAAAATGCGAAATGTGATTTTTTCCGATTTCAGAGAATCTAAAGCATGAATTCACTAAACTCACAAAATTGCGTGGTTTAAACATTACGATAGTTTTTTTATCGATATGTAAAATATAAAGAGTGAATTGTATTCTATTGAAAAGTGTATTCATTGTAAAAAGTGAAAGGAGAAACATTTCAAAGAAATATCTGTATCGACAAAATTATAAAACCTTAAGTCTGCAAATACAAACAAATTAGCTTTGTTCTTCTGAATCAATAATTCCAATGCTTTTTTTATATTGTATTATTTGAAAAATAAAAGTAAAACATTTTTTTAAAAAAATTGAAGGAAGCGAAAATGATAATTCATACCAAAAGCAAAAGGTCAAAGTCCATAGCAACGAATCACTGCTTTAATCTATTTTTACATATTTACATCCTATATCGATACTGTCAGGGCTTTCGGAAAATGTTTTTGTTTGTCATTAGATTAATTGCATTATCTAATTTATCATTAGATTAATTAAAAACATCTTCTTATTTTGTCTACTCTTTAAAAGATTTTTTTCTTAATAAACGTTAGAAAACTCAATTTAATCATAAATAATTGATTCGCTAAATTCTTTTTATGAATTATGTGAAAGAAATTTTTTTATAAATTTTTCACTCTTTTCGAATTTTTGTTTCTTTGCTTTAAAGTTGTAATTGTCCAAAATTTTTACTTCTAAAATTTGAGAAATCTCCAAGTTTCAGCTGCGTCCGAATCCAAAATACAGTTTTAGAATCATATATGTATGTAGTTTTCTTTTATCCTATATGAGAATAAAATATGAAATATTTCCACCTTTCGAACTTTTTTTGCACTGTTTTAAGATACAGGGAAGGAGGAAGAACTGTAGAAATAGGAAATAATTAGAAAATTGGAATAATTTAGAAAAGAAATTGTACTTAAATTTTGAGTTTAAACGAAATCTATAAACTAGAAATTTATCTTTCTGTTTATCTGACTACATGATAATATAGTAACTACTAAAATCAAAGAACTAGATCAATGTAAAACATAGTTATTACTTCCATTTTTACAATTTTATTAAAGAGTTAGATCAATGTTATAGCGTATCTGAACAATTATAATATTCAAGCCATACTTTTATATCAAACGATAAACCAAATCCGTCGTAAGGTTAACTGTTATCAATATGTACACTCGCATGCATATAGATGGGAGGATTCGAGACCACGACGATCTAATTAAATAAATGACCTTTTTATAAACCTGTCATTCTGAGTGAAATTTTATTTTACTCGGTGGGCATAAAAACACCTAAAATGCATAATTTTGTATAATGCTACTAATTCATTCCAAAAAAAAGTTTATCTACATTATTATATTGTGAGTGGTATTCTGAAAATAAATTTTGAAAGTGTGATCTTAAATAAGGAATAATTATGTGAAATTTTAATGGAGTTCATACCTTCTGATTCTATTCGTCAGCATATAAAAAAATCATAGAAACGTTTCATTAAAATTTATTTGTTTACATATTTAATCAAGATTCCATCAAATGAAAATATTACATACATTTTCCCATTCTTGCTTTAGAAAAATGCATACGATATTTTCCAAAGATTGAATTTCTATCCATTAAATTAATTTTTTTAATAATTATTTATGTCAGAAATGTCTCAAATTTTTCTCATAGGCATTGAAGTTTGAGATTGGTTTTAAAGTTCTTGTGATAACAATTAAATAATGTTTTTCATAAATCATTGAAAAATACTAGGTATATTTGCCATTGAAATACTAAACGTGAAAGAAATATATCGTACAGAAGGTATCTATGTAGAAAGAAAGAAGAAATATATACAATGCATAATAATTCCAATTTTGATTGTTTATTCCGAATAATTTCTAACTTTTTAAACGTGCTGTTTTCTCGTAATATTAACTTTTTCAAAAGTTCAGTATTTGATCATTTCAAGATATTTTTAGTTGTTATTACATAGATTTAATAAAATCAACTCAAGAACGTTCATTTATTTCTAAGCAAAAATCGACCATAGTTATGATAATTGGATCAATATTTTAATTCCGAGAAGATGGTACGATTCACTATGCAAAGACAAGAAAGTTTCCGACAAACATTTGCTTTAGATTCCTTTCAAATTCTTAAAACCACAAAATCAACTTTGAATTCTAAAAGAAAAATTTAAATTGAAACAGGATTTTCATTAAAATTTATTGGGTCGTACACTTCTCAAGAAAACTACATCTTTGTTTGCATTCTTAAAAGGAAATAAGCATAAACAAACTGAAGTTCTAAGATAGATATTTTGTTCAAATATAAACAACTCTAAAATTCTTAAAAAAACTCTTTTGAAGTTTCAGAAGATAATTGCTATTTCTAATTACTTTCTTTTTTTTTCTAAGGGCGTTTATAACAAGTATTTTGCTTTTCATCTTTCTTTTCTTTCATAATGAATATTTTCGATATAATATTAATTCGATATATAATTAATCGATATATTATGAATGATTTCATATTATAATATCAATTGTGGTAAGCGTTTTATTTATCTATTTTTGATTCGAATGTATTAAGTAAATAGAAAGATGGATAGAAAGTCCGCGAGTTTACCTAAAATAAACTAAGTGATCTAAGTTTAAAGGGACATCGTTCTTCTGTAGATTGACAGAATTATAGCCTTTTTTTAGAGTCTTCTGTGTTCTATTAGACTATTATTTTAAACTTTCAGATTCTTTGAAGCGCTTTCTATTTAGAAATAGAAATCTAAGCAACGTAATATTTATATGGCCTATAATGCTACCAAAAATGTTGTGTACTTTATTGATGTAAGAGATAGTTTATTACATTTTAGAAATTCTCCGTCATATAAATAATTTTATGAATTATTCAACGTGTTTGCTTTATTTTATTCCTGTAAGCGAATATTTATTTGAAATTAAGCATAACAGAATTTCTGACTCATTAATGTCTGACTTCCATAAATGTCTCTGTGAATTATAGAAATTTAGAAAAAAAATTTATAATGCCATTTTTACGCATTTCCAATCCCCATTTTATTTTTTATATGCATTAAAGGACCCTCCCGGTGATCACCTTTTGGAAAAAATTGCTCCAGTTCATGCCGTCTGTCCTTCAGAACGCCAGTATACGCATGCGCACAAACAGACATTAATTAGGTTATGTTATTAGTAGAGTTTTTGCAGTTGAAATGTATTATTTCGTTGCGCGCTAGTTATAAATGTGTGGAAAGTCATTTCATGATTACATACAGTGTCTCACAAAAGTGATGGGACACTTGTGCTTTACAAAAGGAAACTGTAATAAAATAAATAAATAAACATGTGCAAAAATTTTTTGGGTGTGTTTCATACTTAAATTTAGTAACAATTATTACATAACATACATTTTGTCAAAATATTAAAATATTAATTTAACAAAAATACAATTGTTTAGAACGGAGCAAAAAAGGGCTCACATAAGTGATGGCACACTTACTTTTCCATCAAATATTTGTCCAAAAATTTTACTTTTTAAAAGGTTTTAATATTTTGTTGGATTTCGTTTTACTTTTAAAACATGATTTAATCTTCTTAGGATGGATTCGACTAATTTTTTTGTGATTTCTGGAGTAATTTTACCCCATTCTTCTTGAAGCACCGATTTTAATTGTTGTTTTAAAGAAATGGTGTGTTTGCGAATTTTTGATTCCAATTCTTGCCAAATATTCTCTATGGGATTTAAATCTGGAAATTGTGGTGGTGTTTTTATTATTTCAGGACAGTTATACAGCAGCCAGAGTCTAACGTTCAAAGCAGTGTGCTTGGAGTCATTGTCCTGGTAGAATTTAAAATAGTTATGAAGGTTCAATTTTCGTGCTGAAGATTTCAAATTTAGCTTGAAAATGTCAATATACTTGTACTGATCCATTATACTGTCAATATAAACAAGATTACCAACTCCAGCGGACGACACCCCCCCCCATATCATAACTCCTCCTCCACCATGTTTTATTGTTGGCACCAAGTTCTGTTTGCGAAATTCTTCCCTGGGATTTCTCCACACCAATATTCTACCGTCAGAACCAAATATATTAAATTTACTCTCATCAGCAAATATAACTTTATTCCAGTAATCAGAATTCTTATTTATGTTGGATTTTGCGAAAGCTAGTCTGAGTTTTCTATTCTTTTCACTTACGAAGAATTTTTTTCTGGCTACTCTACCGTGATATCCAGCAGATCGAATGACCCTTCTAATAGTCTCAGGATTAACAATTATTCCATATAATGCTTGTAAATCAGCAGCAACTTTAGGAGCACTCTTTCTTGGATTTTTTTTAATATTTCGAACGATAATTCGCTTTATTCCATTGGATAGCTTTGATGGTCGGCCAGGTCTTCTTTCATCCTGAATAATATGATTCTTTTTATATCGTTTAATGATATTGAAAACTATCGAATGACTCAAGTTAACTGTTTCAGAAGTTTTTCTAATAGATTTTCCCCGTTCAATATGCAATTTGATAACTAATTTTCGAATTTCAGGCGAAGTTTCTTTTCGTTTAGCATTCATGGCTGCACAGAGCTAAAAAACACAAAAATTCAAATACAAACTGGAGAGAAAAACTGCAGACGATTTTATAAATTATTGCTAATTGCTTTTGTGTAAAAAGAAAACCACCAAAAATATTTTTATTGCTTATTTCAGACGATTTTTGTTGCATATCTAATGGTGTTCCATGGCTTATGTGAGCTATTTTTTGCTCCGTTCTAAACAATTGTATTTTTATTAAATTAATATTTTAATATTTTGACAAAATGTATGTTATGTAATAATTGTTACTAAATTTAAGTATGAAACACACCCACAAAAAATTTGTACATGTTTGTTTTTTAATTCATTTTATTACAGTATCCTTTTGTAAAGCACAAGTGTCCCATCACTTTTGTGAGACACTGTATATAAAAGGATCTATAGCGAATATCAATTATTTTTACAAAAGGAAAATTGCGGCCTTGTGTTTTAAAATCAGTTCCAGTCTTGTTGAATTTGATATGACGAATAGGGAAATATTACAAGTGAAAGATGATGCATTGATGTTATTAAAATTTTAGTAATTGCAGAAAGATTGAATTTTAATTTTAATACCCAAAATATTCGGATAAAATGTAATTCTTATGGGTCATGATACAGAAAAATACAAAAGTGTTGTTTTTTAATAATTTTCATCCTAAATTGGAAAAGAGGAATTATGTAAAATACTTGATAGAAAAGTAATCAACCTTTATTAAAATCGTAATCATAATCTTGAGTAATACGATGCCTAAAAAATATATTATGGTTTTGTGAAATTGATAAATTGTTTAGTAAAAAATAATTGATGGTGCTTGAAATTAAAAATGCTTTCATTTTTCATGATCAAATAATATTGTTTTAGAGACAAAAAAAATTCTTTCAGTTTATAGCAAATACTTTTCCCTCTCAAAAAAAAGTCATACATTTTATGACAGATTATCTTAAATATCATCAGATTATCTTAAAAATCATCAGATTATCAGATTATCTTAAAAATCATAATCTTTCTAAAACAGAATTCCTTTTTTTTCTAATTCCATTTCTTTCAAAATAAACTCGATGCATCTGTATAATATCCATGTTTTGAAATGAAAAATTTGAAAAAAAAATAGTGTTAACTAACTATACCAGCATAGAATTTCGTTCCATTAATACAGCATATTTACAGAATAGATTAAACTTTTGATAACCGATATATATGTCTTTACCATAATTACTTAAATATATAATAATTTAAAATTCGTTTTATCCCATAATCGCTTTTTTTAAGACTTTTTGATAATCTTATCCATACCATTGGAATACACGCAACATATAGAAGAATTTTACTCCAGTTTCAAAAAGTAAAAGATTTAAAATGGACCAGCCCCATTTGCGGTATTTTTTTTAAATGGGAAAGACGCTAAATTAACCTTTAATGTGATTATAATGGAGAAAGAATTGTTTTAATTTATTCAAAAAATTAATTTGACAAAATTTTAAATAATTACACCCTACTTAAATTTTATTATTAAAAGTATAAATTTTTAAATATTTCTTGGAGTCAGTCATGATGAACAGTAAACTTTTGCTATATTGTTCGTTAACACAATTTAATAAAAAAAATGTTTTTACACCTGCATTTTCAATCCTTTGTGTATATTTATGACAAGTAGTAAGTTATTGAATAGCAACACTAAAACTCACATTATGTTTTTACTGTTAGAAGAAAGAGCAAAAATAATTTGCTTTTGTCTGAAGAAAATTTCTTAGATAAAACCTGTTCAATATAATCAAATAAATTAAATAAAGACTTACTGAAAATTAACACTGAGACTATAATATTAATATTCGATAAGTACTGCTGATCTAAGATTCCAAAATGAAATACATTTTTTTTTCATAAATTCTATCATACAAAATGTTTCTATGTCGCACAAATACAATAAGCTATAACTCATGTTACAAAATTGAGTAAATTATGCTTCTAACGTTCAAAAGTCTTTTTTTTTGTGTGTGACCATGTATCTATATGATATCGATTTCTAATGCACCCTTCTCTGTCAACGGTTAACCTCGCTCCGAATTTCATGGAAATAATCCCTCCAAAAGATTTCGCCAGACCTGTTTTCGAATAGGTGTTTCTTTTCCGGCAGCATTTATCATCATTTATTTTCTGCAGGTTGAGGGGCGTTGCTTCCTCTTTGAGTCCGGCGACAGGATGTTACTTCTCTCCGCAAATATAAATAACAGATTAAACATGACATGACATGGCTTTAGCATTCTTTCATAGTAGTCGAAAAATTGACGGGAATTCTAGTTTTGAAAAAATATTTAGAATAATTAGCGTAGAATTGAAAGGAATTGAGGTTGTGTTTTATCATTTTATTTGTCATTAATTAGAATAGAAACATTACTTAAACCTGATTCGTTCCGTTCTATTTTGGATTTGTAGGTTTATATTAGTTTTTGGATTTTCTTTTTTCTTTTTTTTTTCCCTTTAAATTTTGCAATAAATCAATATTTACCATTTTTCATATCAATCAATTTATCTTTATTTTCGATATTTATCCTTTTCAATTTATTATTTTATTGTTAAATTCTACTTTCTGCTGTAATGAGCAAATAAGTGATGGAATAAAACGATTGAATAGTTGCGGAAAGAAAAAGTAAGTATTATAAAAATACTGAAGTGTGAAATGTACGAATTTATTGGAGAAATAGTTTGTATGTTTCGAGTGCTTTAATTTACTTCTAGAAATAGACCATTCGGTAAACTATCTTACAAAAACCATTGTTTCATTCTTTTTATCATTTCATATATTTTTTTATAATTTCTAAATTTCACATAGGTAATATGAAGCACAGTTAAAAGAAATTAAAAGCTATAGTACTTCAGTTTAAAGGAATACGATAATTAGGAATTTATATTCGTCGATTATTATTGGCTAAATTTAAAAAAATTGATATAATCTCCATGCAATTCCTTTTTATAATATCTTATTTCTTTTGTAAAATGACTGTAATTGAAAGAAGTTTACTAATGTATGCCATAAGTATATAATGTTCTGAAAGTATAAGCTATATTTGTAATTAACAAACAATAACAAAAAAATAAACATATCAATTTAATTAATTTCCAAGGTTTTATCTTAATTAAGCCCTATTAACTTCATTCTAAAATATTCTCTTATTCCCTGATCCAATTCCACTTTTTGTACTTAATTAATTCAGAAGAAGCTTTATAAAATTCCTGAATCGGCTAAACGCCGACACATTCTCATGCTCCGCGTGAAGGGCTAGAAAAATGTCCAATAAGTACATTCTTTTTTAAAAGATCCATGTGTTTCCCTTACTTGTGATTGAAATGCGTCAGAAATCCCTATCAGAATCTTAATAATGTATTAGCACTGTAAAAAAATATTTTCCCTATCAATATCTCATGTTATATAAGACGAGGGATAATTTATTTCTCTCATCTTCTCCACTTTTGCTTTTGTGCCGCACAGTGCTGGACGTGCCTTGTCCGTGCCTTCTTGTAAATAAATCATGCCTGCCTCCAGAGAGAGAATAAATCGAACTTAAAATTTTCAAAGTCTTTTCACTGCTTGTCGAACTGCATTCTGCTTCACATAATCAAGTAAAATAATGCTTATATATATATATATATATAATTTCCTATTAAATCTTTAAAATATTTACAAATCGAATAAACCTGAATCATAAACACATTACTTTTCAAAAAATATATATATTAAATTATTTTCATATTAAAATTTTGAAATATTTACAAATAAAACACATTTTTTATACATAAAGTATTATTTAAATTAAATTTTGTATAAAATATTTGTGAAACGCTTTTCTCGCTTAGAATCTCGCTTTATTTCAATAGGTAAAAACAAGCATCAAGAAATATTAAATTAAAAAGAATTATGCAAGTTCATAAATGACTAATCTTTAATTAAATATTTTTCAAGAAGAAGTTGAGATTTTTTTTGACACACTACAGGATGAATTCTTAATTTTTACATGCAACAAAAGAGTTAGTAAAAAAATGCAAATATCAACCTGGATCCAAACGATTTCTACTTAATAAAAGCAGCTAATCTCAGAGCAGGTGGAAAATTTTCTGTGAGAATCATTCAGTTGCTTGGAAAACAAAGAGGAAAAAAAATTAGATTTAAGAAAGTAGAAGTGAAAAAATAAAATTTAATGTGAACTTAATGGCAGTGTGCACATCTGTAACGCGCCGATATAAATTTCATATCTTTATTTTCTAGCAAGCAGTAGATTGTATGATTTGATTAAATAAATTCTTAATAATTTATTTAACTTTACTCGTTTACGCATTTTATTTACAGTAAATAGGCTATCGAAATCCATCAAAAGTTGAGATGAAAATGTTAAGGTTAAAATGAAATAATCAACATTTATTTTTTCACTTTACAAAAATATTGCAAATAAAGTTATTAAAAATATATTGACTTCCCAAAGAGTATTATTTGAAAATTTTGTGACCCATTTGTATATATCCTGAAGCTTCAAAATAAAATAACTTATTTCAACTTAAAATAACTTATTTTTTAATAACTGGAGCTGAATTTTCAAAATAAAATAACTTATTTCATTATTATTTATATGGGAGCGAATGTCTCTATCCTAAAAAAGAACTCACTTCAAAACAGTGTCTAGGGGTTAAATATACATTCTATTGTGCCTATTTACAGTTTTGGTAAATATTTACAGTTTGGGCACCTCACCGTGGTCCAACCCGAATAGTACAGCACCGGATCTCCAGTCTCAATGAATATTCGTTGAGTTCTTTGTGTTTCCCCTGGCGCCGCCTGCGCCATCTCGTGAGGGCTTTGGAGACTGTCACAACCGCTTCTACATTTATTACATTTATGGTGTGTAAATAGTCCTAACAATAATTTAGAAACATTTATTTACAAACAATGAAAATCTCTGATTTAATTCCGTAATTATTGAATGAGAAGTGTATAACAGGAAAGAAGCAAAAATATGTTTTAATGGAATATTCACGAAAAGTGTCCTTATTATAAAGTAGAAATCAAATTCTTATTGATTATTGTTTGAAAGTAATTCTGATAATTTAATCTTTTTTGTTTCTCTTATATCATAATTTTAATTCTATATCGATTTAATAAAATTTTTAAGTTATAAAGTGTAAATTGAATAGCAACTATTTCAAAAAGTAATTTCTTTGAGGCACATAAGAAAAGAAATCCTCTTTAGTTAATGAAAAAAATGTATAGCACAATTTTCGGTGTACTTCTTTTTACTACTTTTAATATTTTATTTTTATAAAATGTATGTTACGCAAGAAAAAATTAATTTGCTAATAATAATTACTGTATTTAAATAAACTAACTCTTGTAGATTTTTTAAATTTGTTTCCATTTTAAAAGCTACATTGAACAATTTTCATATTTATTCAAAATAATCGAGATGAATAGATGTTAAATGCACCAATCTTCCTATTTTAAATAATCTTCATTTACTATAATATAAATGCATTATTAGAATATAATTTATGCAAATTCGTATTTGCCTTGGAAACGTAATTGATATTATATAGCACGGTTTTATGTCGAATATAACATTGTCTTCATTACCAATAAAATTTTATAAGCGTAAGCATTGATTTCGATTCGAGAACAAAAAGTTATGAAAATGAATACGTAATAGTATCTTTATTGTGTGTTAAGGCAGCAAAATATACCTGAGTTTCCTTCTTGTAATATTGATATAAGCATTTCTAAAATATTTGAGCTCTGAGATACAACAACGATCTATTTGAGGATTTCTTAGTATTTGAAGATTCCTTTTCTATATCCATGTTGGAAAAAATAACTATATTGTTTGAAGAATCAAAGAAATATCATACGGATACTGCGTTTGTTTCGATATGAAAAGCAATTCATTTTTATGGAAAGAATCTTTTTATTATTTTGATGCATTCGTCTTGAAGAAGACTTTGACATGCAATTCTTATTCGCGACGGCTGAGGAAGGGAATTGCTTTTACAAAGTTTGAAATAAGAGTCCTAAACCGTAAAGAGGTGCACTGGAAGGGAATTTAATCATGACTTCAGATCAGTTCTATAAAAGAAAGGACAGTTTCCATATATACAATTCTTATTCTTTTGTCTCTTATCGGAGCATAAAGAATCATTTCCATAGGATTTTATTGTAGTTCTGAAGTACGCATTTTAAACAATATAGTGAAATAAACAATTAAATTTAACTGAGAAAGTTTTATTTGAAATTTTTTAACGATTTTCAACCGAAATTTTAACATAATAATTTGCCAGATACAGTGAGGACATATTTCATAAAAATATTACTGCTAGGTATAATTGGTAATAAAAATTTTAATATTTTTGCACGTTTTTTGAAGTGAAACTTTACTCTCATATTTATCTATTTAATATATTTCATTTGTCTATCTAGACTTGAAAATTCTGAAAGAAAAAAAAATTTTTGTTGATAATTTTTCTTGTTACGTATCATTTCTTTTGTTTCACTTTGGACTTGTTATTTTATAATTCGAATTAAATTTTGAACCGAATATAGTTTTTGATATATACCATTACTTTGAATATCCCAATTTAATCTTTCTTTTTTTTTACTATAAAAAACACTTTGTAGCAACGTCATCTGTTTGTGAAATAAGAGCATACATAGTAATTGTAAATAATAAATCGAGCATAAAACAAACTGATGAAATTTGTAACTAATAAATAAATTATTAATACTCCTTTTCCACTTACTTGTATATTAAAAGAATCGTTGCAAAATTCAATTTCTTGTTTTTGATGAATATTTATACTTCTACACCTGCTTCAGTTATTTGAAATTATTTTTTATACTGTATTTGTATGTTTTATGGACGTTTATTGACTTTCTCGCGTTCTTTCTAAAAATGTTGTCCCCTCTCTCTCTCTCTCTATAGACATTTTTTTAAAGTTTAAATGTTCTTAAGAAAAACACTTTCTTTTCGGCAATCTAGAATGAAAATTTTGTTATTAAATGATGACATAATGCTTTATATTATTTTAAATATGTAAATTTTATAGAAAAAATTAAAGAAACAGATCGAACCAGAAAACAACTTACCAATCTTAAATACAAACAAGTTAAGTACAAATATTTAATACCCAGGATCATTAACTTCAGTTTTTTTTTTTTTTTTTTCGTATTCTTAGTTATAAAATTATGTAAAATAGTAAAAAAAAATCGAGTGAATTTTCAAGAAGACAATTTCAATAAAAAAAATTATATTAATTGAAACATTTGAATTTCATTTGTCGAAGACACACTTCATTTCAGTGATTGCAATGTATCGACATTTAAATCCCATTCAGTTAATTGTTCAATTAATTACTATTTAGCATATAAAATGCAGCAAAGAACAACTTTAGATACGTTCACGACAAATCCGTAACTGACAGAAATTAAGATCCCTTTGTCAGATGTAGTTTTATCTCGAATTCTCCCTCATCTCCCTTCGTCCCTCTTCGGAGAAACTTTTTTCCCTCACTTTTTCCCCAAAGAATCTCCCGTACTTGTCCAGTCCTTCAGCTCTCCTATCTGTGTTGTTAAGCTTCCCAATTTTATTGAATGAGCTTTGTTTGGTTGTGTTTGTTCTCAATTTATCAAGTCTTTCATTTAATTTTATTTATCTTGCTGGTTTTATTTAACAGTATTTAAACGAGAGTTCAAGAAATCTGTTAAAGGACGGATTTGTTTTGATTCGCAAATCGGAAATTAAACATGGAATAACCTGATAAAATTAATGAGAGTTTTTAGAGATTTACTTCTTACTAAATTCTGGATGAGAACAATCGATAGTTGCTTGGAAAATAGTTTTACTTTGATTATCATGTACTGTTGAAAGGTACTTAAGAATTTTTTATTAACTATTAAGAATTTAATTACGTATGAATTTCCTATACTTTAATTCTACATGATTTATTATTAAACTATCCATCTTAACTTAAACTATCCAGAAGATTCATCGGCATTTCTAGTCGCTAAAATTACCTACTAATTATTTCATCTAACCTGGTTTTATTAGCTTTCTGACCAATATATATGACTTTAAGCAACATATTCTTATAATTAATATTGTTATAAAAGCCTTATATCGTTCAATGCATTGCGCTGCTCATTTATTTTTGTCATGTCCTCTTAAACTTTAAGATTTATTAAGTGCAGTTCATAGGACCGTGGGATTGTACAAAAATTTAAAACTCATCCCATTCATCAGCACATTTATTGATATAAATTAGATTTAAAAAAACTCTTTCATTCATTTAGACAATTTTTATCGTGAGATGCGTACGCCTTTTACTAAGGGTTATTATCAAGCACTTGGTATTTGGGACCCAATTAGAGTAGACGCCTGGTATACATAAACCATGTTAACCTTGAATGATATAGTCGTTGGATAAATATTTTAAAGGTCACATAAAACTTTCTCCTGCATCTATTTTTTTAGAAAATTTCATGTCTCATATTTAATTCATTTCATTAAAAAAACCATTCTGAAATTTATATTTTTTGGGGCTTAGTTTGAAATGAAAGTTGTCTTAATCTTTTAATTTGATCTTTTGTCAGCGAATGGCAACACATTAGCTGAAAATTTATTTTTCCAGGGTATGCGTAATGTGATCGGGTAAGTAAAATTTTATTTTATGCAAAATATATTGTGCAAAATATAAGTAAATATTCATTGAAAGTGAGAAAAATAATATGGTAAAATATGAGAACTTCATTCTAAACACAATGTTCTGAATTTTAAGATGGAATCAGAGAAATTTATTGCTGTTATATTTTCCAATGGAATCGCGGGGAATCGCAGAAAGTTTGCTTATTTCTAAATCAATTTAAATTCTTTTTTATTTAAAAAAAATTGCTCCGAAGTGCACATATTCAACCAGCCCTAAAGCATACATATACCATACATAGGTTGCTCTGAATAAAGCTTCCTTATCCTAGAATGCCAACACGTGCACAAATATACAAGCACCCACATTCATCTTTGTTGTAATTAGAGACTGATGTTGTATTAAAAACGATTTATCCATGCTAATGATAATAAATCGCCAAGAGGTATATTACTTTTCTTTTCCCACTATTCGAATATTGATTCCTCTATTTGCTGTTGTTTTTGCAATAATTTGATGTGTATGCCATCATGATATTCATCAAAAATTCAATCATTCTGAAATTCAATTTAAATTTTTTTTCTGAACCAAATTAATAAAATATGCATTGTATTTAGAGAGCGCTAGTGCTACTACCACTAACGCACAGCTAAACTTAACCAAATTAGAAAAAATATTAAGTTTAATGCAAAAAGAATCAAAACGAAAAAAATGAGCAATTCAGCCTAAAGACTTTCTCAATGGTCACCCTCAGGCAGGGATTCAAACTAGGGATTTTTTTTTCTGTGAGGGGTCCGACTTTCGTCCGAAAAATATTGACCCCTCGTGTATCCTCCCACAAATTTTCTGATGTTGGTTTATCTCTAAGGCCTCAATTTTCGGAGATTTTCGGGTCACTAGTGGTCAATATGTGATACGGGTTTATCTCTAAGTCTTCTATTTCTGGGGATTTTCGGGTAACGTGGGGTCAATATTTTTTGGACGAAAGTTGGACCCTTCACAGAAAAAATCCCTAGTTTGAATCCCTGCCTGAGGGTGACCCTTGAGAAAGTATTTAGGCCGAATTCATCATTTCTTTCTTTTTGATTCCTATTGCATGTTTGTTTTGTTTTGTTTGTAATTATGGCACTTGCCACGGACAAGCCCCGCCGTCAGAGACAGCCGAATTTAAGCCTGAGGGGGTGCGTCTCTTGTTTCTATAGTAGAGCCAACTAGGGCCAAGAGTACGACTTAGCTACTCACGCATCACTCATTCGCTTGCACAACCCCTTTCTACAGGAGGGCACATTCACACATATCACAGATAGAACAACGAAAGAACAACCATGCCCAAACCGGGACTCGAACCCGGGACGCCCAGATCACGAGGAAGACGCGCCAGGACGCCGGCTCCTAATGCATTAAACTTTATATTGCTTTTCTAATTTGGCTATCCAGATATTCAATGTTTTAGCTACAGTATGTTTCAATTAAATTTAATATTGATTCAGAATAACGCAGGATTTGTATAAGACATTTATTTTCTCAAATAGCCGGCGTCCTGGCATAGGGGTAGAGCATCTTCGCCATGATCTAGACATCATGGGTTCGAGTCACGGTTCGGGCATGGTTGTTTTTCCTCTGTTCTATATGTGAGTTGTGTGAATGTGCCCTCCTGTAAAAAGGGGTTGTGATGCGTGAGTGGCAAAGTCTTACTCTTGGCGCTACTAAAACAAGAGACGTACCCACTATCGGCTTAAATCGTTGTTTTCGTAACAGCGGGCTTCTCTAAGTGCCAGAAGAAACAACAACATTTTTTTTAAGTATCTCTTATTTTTTCTTCCTTATATCTTCGTTTTCCTTCAAATCTGAATGCGTGAGATTTGAATCACGCATCTGATTTTTAAAAACTATCTAATTTCATAATAAGTATTTACACTGCAAAAAGCCAAGTGCAAGATGAACCCCAACTAAGCTTTTCGAATGAAATAAATATATAATTCAAAATCGAAGGAAGATCGCTAAGGAAAGATATGTTGCAAATGCAAATGCATTAATGCACTCTAGATCTCAAAGTTTTGTTCAAAATATTGAACTTTACATGAATTTCAAAATCAGTAGCCTTTTCAGTCCAAATGCATCTTTAATTTTACAGTTACATAAAATTTAGTTAACTAGTCAAATTAAATTCTTGCAAATTGTTAGTAAGTAATTGTATTAAGTACAAAATAATCAAAGACACTATAAAAGAAGGAGTATATCAGGAGTCATTATTAAAAAAAAAGAATATATTTAGAACAAATGTATCTATCTCTTTTAATAAGAAAAATTTGAAGTTTTTTTTTATTAAGACTTTTTTTTTTGATGAAAATAAAAAAGATAAAATAAATGTATGATGCAAGGAAAAGTTTTAATCATTTCCTTTATTATTGTAGATACTAGTTTGGAAGACATCAGTATTAATAAAGATTATTACATGTTATTGTATAACATGTCATTAACTGTGCATGTCTTTTAGCGTATCAGGTGTTAACGCATAATGTATAAAACTCGATTCCAGGGAGTAAATTTAACGCCACATTTAGGTACTTTAACCACATTTAATTAGGTACTTTACATGCATCTGAAGCATATTCATAATGTTAAGGAAGCCGTTTTTGTATAAATTTAATTTCATTATTCTTTACACAAAAGATCTGTCATAAAGCGCCAGCTATCATTTTAAAATTCTGCACCTCAAGGAAGAAACGCAGAAAGAGATTCTGAAAATTATAATTAAAACTCTTAGCATTGAAATTTTCGGCATTAGACTGACATATTCTATTTCAATTAAATGTTAAGGTATTTTAAGGTAGGATTTAAACTCAATGCCATAATAATAATAATAATTTCAATCATTTTCAGAATGTAAACTTCTTCAGCTGATTTTCCAGACGAATAAGTGTGTTGTTTTTCCAGTAATTTGTGAATGAATTTAAAGAGGTCGTGACACTCTCAGATAAACATATTTAAAAGCATATAATATTATTACGGTAAAATCCGCCTGGTCGGTTTATAATTGAAAGTCCAACAGGATCAGTAAAAGCTCGCGAGCTTTCCTCTACACAAAAAAAAACCTGAAGCACAAGTAATTTAATTTAATTATTCTCTAAGGAAGTATATGCAAAGCAGTCAGCATTCAGAAATCAAGGACAAGCAAGTATTATTAATATCACACAACCATAACAAGATACGATGCTCAGAGAGAACTTGAGATCAAACACACACTAAAGACAGTTTCAACAATTTGTCTCAGCTTAACTCAACTACTCAACTCAGCTCGGCTACTGAATACTTTCAGATTTATTTTTCGACTTTTTGTTGTTCCAGTGACTGAAAAAAATAAGAATTTGGAAACATACCTTATCTTCGAACTTTATTTATATATGGCTAAAATTCTAGTAGCTTGTAGAACTTTCTTTTTTGTTGCTAAGTTGCCATCTGGTCGCCAAATCCGGTGATCACTGACACGGAATCGATTCTGCATCTATTAGAGTTATCAGTAAATATTTCTTCCATATCATTAAATTAAGTGAGCAGGAGGTATTATTATGACTTCGTAGCAACATATAAATAGAAAGAAACTTATAAAATGCCGTTTCAAGCTTACGATTCACTGACCATTTTGCATGAAAAAGAAGGAGTCAAGTCAATCCTCAGCGCCAGATCGTGCAATGTTTTATACCTGATAATACCCAAAGTTGTCATAACAAATTGAGACATCAATGATCTGATTGGCAACTTGCAATTTGAATTAAGTGGAACTCTTGAGTAAAAACAATGCATATTTCAGAGCATTTTTGTAAATTAATTTCTAAATCCTTTATAGTTGTGTCAAAGTTATTGAGAAAAAATGCAAATTCTACTTTGGGACTTATAAATCTTGTTTATAAAAAATTCCATTGTGTCCTATTGTTAGCTACGTTTAGGTTAGTTTCTGAAAACTAATTCGACAGAAGAGTATTTCTTCGTTTCTATATACATTTTTTTTAATAATTGCACAAAGGAACATTTTCAGTTTAATTACTTTCTGACACATTGAAATCTTGCCGAAAAAATGTTGGATGGCTTCATTTTTTTTCCGCTACTGTACTTAATAATAAAATTAAAATTATAAGAGTATCAGGTAAATAAGTGGATAATAAAAATTCAATATAATATAATGTGCTACCATTCAAAACGATAAATTATCATTTGCATAGTTCTAATAAATCAATAAACTCTGTAATTCACACTCCATTCACAAAGGAGCTATTTATCTCCTTCCAGACGTAGAGGAAAATATAAAAAGAAAAAGAAACGCCTTCTAAAGCTTGGTTAAGACGGAAATTCCCAGCATGCAACTCTGCCGACTCGAACGTTATTAGCTCGCTTTCCAAAGGCAGTCTCTTTTCCGTTGCCCAGGGATTTGCTTTGTAACAAAATGGAGCCTCCTCCTCTTACGAGCAGACAAGATGATCTGAATCGTAATTTTTGCTACGGTTTCGGACGGACACAGATATTTTTTCCTTCTCTTAATTTTACACGTTTTTTCTTTCATTACAGACACATTGTAACTTACAGCATCGCCCTAGGGTCAGTTACTCTGACAAAAAATTATAATTCTGTATCATTTCATATATGACACGTTTCTCTGGTCTGTTCTATGTAAGTGCCTCTGTATTTATTTATTCACAAATAGTTCAAGCATAAAATTATACTGCTGCCTTATCTATAATATTATAAATCATAAATGTGACATAATTTCTCTGTTATTGCGAATATACATTCCTACATGATTTTCTCAATTACAAATTGAAATGATAGCTATAGTAGCACAAGTAAAAGATTTAAACTAAATGCAAAATAGAAGTACATCACTATGAAATGCTCTATTAAAATTCCATTGTAATTTCTAAAAAAAAACGTTTGGTGCAATGTATTTTCTAGAAGAGAATTATTTGAAATTAATTTCGAATAAAAAATATGTATTGCAATAAATTTTTTTATAATATACCGTCTTCTGAGCGTGAACGTATTTTCCTCGTAATGCGCAATTTATAAACACAAACATTTAATACAGTGTTAAATACAACAATATGAATGTCATGAAATTACGTAATTCTGCACCAGTCTACACAACATTTTATTTTCTTACAAAATTCCAGAATCAATCATTATTATCACAGTAGAATCATTATCCAGAATCAATCAGTATTTGTTGCTCCATGTCTATCAAAAATTTCCAATTTATACAAAATATTATGTACTTCCAAATCCTATTCTATACAAATTTTTTGCTGCTTTTTTTCCAAATCTCAGTTCCAAATGACATTGTTGAATGAACAAATAAATCTCGAATGATTGCTGAATGAAAATTTTATTGAAAAATAAACATAATACTTTTTGCAAATTATTTTTCAATTATCTTAGGCAATCTGACAGGCTTTATTCATTAACTATATATTAACTGACTTAGTTTCAACAATAGATAATAAGCAAAATAAGGTTTAAATAAATTTTTTAATAATTGAATTATTTAGATATACATACAAATATCTCCCCACTTTTTCCTCTCATATGTACAATTTCTTCAGTTTTACAAATGGGAAGATATATTTTATGAAGTATATCTTTCTTTAATTCAGTTTCTATCCTCGTTTTTGTTTCAATATTCGAATTCTATCTGAAGTCTCTTGTTTTAAACAAATATAATCTATTTGTTTTTTAAGTTAATATCTACAGACGAAATTCTGAGTTTATTTTTGCTTGAAATAAGGACAAATTTTTCTGGCTTGAGCTTTATTTTCTCCATAAAATATTGACGTGTCGGCTTTCTGATTCCGTTCAGTAATGAAAGTGATATATTTGTCAATACTGTGATGTTGTAAGAAGGTTTTGTTTTTTGAAAGAAAGATCAATAAACAGTAATTTTTGTGCACTATAAGAGAAAATTTCTATTATCTTTGTCCCATTTATTTAACAAATTAGAGTGTTTCTTGAAAAACGGTTTTATGTGGCCTTGAATTTGCTTCAAAATGTTCGTTTTCTCGTCGTGGAATGTAGTATATATTTTAAGATGTCTTTTTTTTTTCAAAAAATCGTAATTTGATTCTTGATAAAGCATGTCGTTGTTTCTTTTATTTTCTAATCAGACATTTACTATTCTTGAGAATATTCCCTTCTTTAAAGCAAGCGAGGAAAGAAATGTGTGATATTATTTAAATAATTTCATTGGAAATTCTCTCAGAATTACAAACTGTTAAAAATGGCCCATTAATCCTAATAAATACTTTGGGGGTGGTCTTTTTACATCTAATATAAATATTTAACAACTTATTTATGCTATTCATCTTAGAATTTTAAAACTCCGGTCTCTTATAGTAAAACTTTACATTTCATTATTTATTTATTTTTTTCATTTCGATGCACAAAAAATTTAAAACAATAAAAAAATTATAATAAATTTTTATATAGGTGATTAGGTGTATAAAGCTGGTCTTTAATTTGCAAATAAATTTATTTTCTAATGGATATTAGTCAGTGTTTAAAATAAAATGAATTAATAATCATTTCCTATTTTATTATAGTGTTTGGGTAAGTACTAATCAATAAGCAAAATAATCAAATAGTAATAAAAACTTTATATACGTCAGTAAATATCTCTAAATGGTTAATAGAAAGATCCTTTATTTGAAGCGAATCGTTTTATGTCGTATCGAACTATTTTATCAATTCTCCTTCACTTCCTCCTTGGACAAATCATTTTTCCCTATATTTTCCCAAAAGAATCACCCGTGTTTACAAACCTTACGTTCCCGTACCTGTATTGTTAATTCATCCCCTTTATTTAGGGATCTGAGTTTGAGTGGCTTTTGTACTTATTGCTTCAAGAAACATTTAAATTGATTTACCTTGATTTATTCAGATTTTTCTTCATTGATAATTATATTAGAATATTAAAATGTAAAGAGCGCGAGTATTCGGTATCCATAATACAGAAGACTTTAAGATCTATCGTTTAGTCCATGTAAATCTGGATAAAAAATGTTTAAAATTTATATAAAACCTTGTAATATATTTACTTTGTAAAATAGACTAAACTCACATTATAAATGTTCCTAAATTTTTCTTTAAAATTCTATTAACCAGAGGAATTAAAATATTAAATAATACTTTCATAAATAATGGGGCAATAGTTTATTATAAAAATGTTGCAAAAGCAAGCTGATAGGAGGAATTATCATTTAAAATATTTTGAAAAGATAACTGTTTTATATCAAGAAACATGCTGAATATACTTGTGCAAGGCTTTACATCATTCGGACATTAGAATCAATATGAAGTGGTTGTATGAAATATATTGAATAACCACAAAATTTTTCAAGCCTTTTGTAAGAATATTTTTAGGAAGCTATCCGTCTTAATCAGCATCATTTGTTATTAAATATTGTGTCATCGATATCACTTGTCTTATAGCATATACCGTGACATGCATAATTCATAACACGAGATCCTAACGATTCAATTCGATGCCGCCTTTAATGATCAAATTAAAATTCCTCTCAAGCGTATTCTTGATGCTTCTCAACACTTTTCTGATTTAATTGAAGTCAACTACTCTCCCTCCAAAACATCTTTTAAAAAGATGTCAATCTTCGTTTTAAAAATCAGTAGAATGATCGGAAAACTTTGAAAGAAATGTTAAAAATAGAGCTTAAAATACTTAATAGTGAAACGCTTGGAAACTTCCTAACACATTTTATTAGTTTCAGCTGATTTCAATTTAATTTCATAATTTATTTTTGTCGTTTCTCTAATGAAATATACTTAAGTAATTATTCGGAAAAACTCACTAAAAGTTTATTATATAACATTGACATTATGCGTATTGAATCAATTAAATATTAAAAATGTTCTTTCTAAAGAAATAACTAAAAAATTTTATTATTTAATTCAAAGACTTTAAAAAGAAATGTAAATTTCACGTTGAGACTTAAAATTTCTATTAAAACTTGTTTTCAAAAAAACCCTTTGGTCAAAGTACAAACTCATGTAACAAAAAGAGTGTCCCTAATCGCGTCATAATATTTTTCCCTGTTTAAACAAAGGACCAATTATTTTGATAATACTTCTTCTTTGTTCTTTTTAGTAAACAAACTTCTAACTTCTTTTTAGTAAACAAACTTCTAACTTCTTTTTAGTAAACAATTCTGTCAGAACAGTTAGAAAATTTTTCTTCTTTATGCTCATTTGTTAATTTGCTTGTTTACAGGATGAAAATAAAAACCTTTTTTCAGAAACTTCCAGAAGAAAAGAAATTATTCTTATTAGACCAAATAATAATAAAAATGTTTTTTGCTTCTTCTAAAAATAAGGGTTTTTTTTTTCATTTTGTTCTCCTAGAAACTGACTTATTTCCTCAAAAGGCAGTTTATTTCGAAAACCGTTTTCTTATTATTCCTTTAATTTTCATTTAACTTACTCTAGAAAGAAACTTAAAGAGTGCAATTAATTTCACACTCAATGGATACATGATATATGAATTTGCTGCTCAGATCAGTATATAGAAATCTTAGGTATTTCTTGACATCAAAATGCTTTAATTTAAAAATAAGTGTCTAAAATTTCAGCCTGCCTAATTTATATTTTATTTATAATTACAGCATTGGTTGTTTTTATGTTAATATTATCTTCTTCCCTTGATTCAAAAATTCAGAAAAGTTGTTTATCAAAAATTTATAATCAAAGTTGCTTTTTGTGCAAAAAATGTAGGAGATTTAGTTTTCTGAATTAATGCTTTTTATTTCAGTTTTCAATAGTTTTTTTCTATCTCTAAATGTAAAAATACATATATATATATATATTTTCTTTAATATTATTCTTAATTTTACAAAAGCAATTATTTTTATGAAAACACAGTTAAATATAAAAATATTGATTTCAATTTAGACTATCACTTCACTTCAATTATTATTCTAAAAAATCCATTAAAATAATTATTCTTCAAATTATTATGATATATTGTGCAATATAATAATATACATCGATATATCAATATGAGTTTCATATTGATTGAAATCAATAAATGCCGAAATTATAACATTGTTTTCATTACACTACACAGTATCTTTTGACACAGCAGATAAGCTCATTTTTAGAAAGAGATTTTCCTTTTGATTTCAAAAACTTGTTTCCTTTCCAGTAAGAATTTAAGAGTATTTAATGTTTTAAAATAATTATTAAAATCTGGATCATTAAATCTGGATTTCCATCATTGCAACAATACAATAAATGGCAGGCATTTCAAAACATTGAATGTGGAAGAAAAAAAAACTGAGTCATATTTCAAGTCATTCCTTTTAATCTGTTATCATTTAGTAAGAAAATTATTATAGCTACTCAAAAAATTTTCTGTTTAGATAAATTATCTTGATATATGATAATGAATAATCTTATTTTGTAGTGAAGTGTTTCACCTTTTGATTAACATGAGAAGTTTTTTATATGCATTAAATCCAATTTAAAAAACAGAAGAAGGATTTTTAAAATGCTTCTTTACTTTTTAAAATAATTTTTCTTGAAGATACATCCTTGGTTTGCTTCGATAGCAAATTTTGGTTACGTAATCTCTATCTCTTTATGTTTCATTATGAACCAGAAATTATAAATAATTAATTTAATTAGAATGACTATTAAGAATTATATTTATCCATTACATTCTAGGCTATACCTATTTAGCCATTACATTCTCACGTAATATTCCAGGATAGCCTGGTTGGTAGAGCGTTGGATTCGCATCCGTTGTGTTGTGAGAAGACTCTCCAGCCGAACACTCTTCGTATATAATGTGGCTGGTGCACGTATAAATCTGTCGTAGCCACAAAGTTCTTCAAGTCGAGAAAATACCACTGGGGATACTGGAGCAGAGGTGATCGTTCTCTGATTCAGGTCTAAATTACGATCTGTGGACGAGTGAATGAAATGTATGAATGAAGTCCTCTCCGTGAAAAGGGTTGAGACGCATGAGTAGCTAAGACGTAATCTTGGTCCTAGATGGCGCTACAGAAACAAGAGAGACACTGACATTTCGCTTAAAATAGCTGACTTCGATAGCCGGTTTGTCTATGATAAGTGCCATAAGCAACAGCAACATTCTACTCAAAATGGAATAAAACTCCTTAATAATATTATTAGAAAAGTGTATTCTGATTAAATATAATCAGAAAGATTTAATATTTTACTATCCAAAGAAAAAAAAACACTAACCATATTTTTTTTAATAGTCAACTAATTTTTAATCAGTTACTTTACCGAAATGAAAGATAAGTTGTTGCTCATATTTTGCAATATATATTTCATATAGAATAATTTTGTATATTTTTTCCAATAAGCATTATTTTTTTTTATTTTAATACATTTATAAAGGAACATCGGTGTTTGATTGCTTTGTTATTTCTCGCGATATTTTAGTCCGATGTCTGCTGCATTATTCATAGTGAAGTGCATTAGAAAAGGCAACTGCTGTAGCTTTCTTATAAATATGTATAAACAAGATTATGTATTCATTTTTATTCCAGTTAATAGTTATAATTGAAACATTAAAAAATGCTACGATAATGTCTAAGTTTCAGTATTAATTAAGAAAGCCAGACGATAATATTTACCTAATAGAATGAAAAATCAAACAATAAATTCTTCATTTGTATCATGAAACGTTATAATGTTTATTTAATCAAAAGAAAAATAACTGCAAAAGATAACTGATTTCCAAATATGTTTGAAACGCAGACGATAAAATTTTACGTTTAACAACCAATAGAATCAGTTGTTATTTGCTTAATAAATTTGAAGCTTTTCAAGAATATATTTAATTTTTTGAAACGATTATGTTTATATTTTATTTTTATAATATTATTCACATTAATATTATTTATTTATTTTGCAAATTAATTTTTTTAACGATTACAGTTATTTTTCCTTATGTACTTCATATACGAAAATGTATTAAAATGTAAACTTTTTTATTTTTTATGTACGAAATACACAAAAGGAAAGTATTGTGTTCGGCAAAGAATTCAAATTCGAGATTTTGACGAAACTCTGTATACCAAACTTCTCTGAGACAATCAATATGTTTTTCGAATTATATCTTTCTGTGTGTGAGGTCGATATCTCGGAATGAAATTCGGTATATGAATTTTTCCCTAAAATTTAAGATTTCTTGAGCGAAGACTTTTCCCAGGGCGTCTGTCTATCTGCCAGACCAAATAAAGGTGAAAACGATAACTACAAAAACGGGATAACTATATAAATAAAATCTGAAGTATATATCATTAAGGTGTGCGAAGACAGATTTTTGAAAAAGAAAAATTCTTTAATTATTAATTTTAGTTTGTTTTCTGAGTGACTGAAATTCAAAAAAATGAATGATTCAGTAAAATGGGGAAATTTAGGTTAAAAAAAATGAGAAAATTGAGGCAAAACACCCTAGCAGAAATTCTAATCAATATTTAGGAATTCTTTTTCTACAGAACATATACACAGATTTAGGGAAGGCTATGAACTATGATCTAAGAAATATTTGCATTTACAAGAAAGGTATAGCAGTTCGAGTATTTCCTAACTCAAAATTTATCAAATTCATACGTATAAACAACATTAAGCAGCTCTAAATAATAAAAAAAATATTCATCTCAGAACTGTAATCCTAGTTCATTGCCTTCAAGGTAGTATAGATAACATGCATAGAAAGTTTCGAGAAAAAATATTCATACTTTTTTTAGATATTGTGGTGAAAATCTTATAAGCCAGATAACAGCTACGAGACATGCGTATTACTTTTGTCTTGTGGTCTTGTTACTCTACAACGAACCACAAGGTCCCAGGTTCTATCCTCGCTCATACCAATCCGCTACATTGGTGACCTCGGACGATGAACCTTCAACCTTCGTACAGCTGTTGTGGCGCCATCTACAAACAGCAACCCAAAGTCGTCAGACTCACTTGGTGCAACTGCGACAGCAACCACTCACCCACACACGCTCGCCATAACGTTTGGCGCTACTCAAATGGGTACAAGTGCATTTGACTCAACAGCTAATACATCACCACTCAACAGCCATATCGTTCGTCTTACCTCCGACTCACTGGGGGGGAGAGTACTGTGGTGAAAAGCTTGTAAGTCATATAACAGCTAGGAGACCTGTGTATTAATTTTGTCTTGTTACTCGGCTGCGAACCACAAGGTCAAAGGTTCTATCCTCGTTCATACCAATCCGCGACAATATCATCTTTTGCGTATCAAAATTTTTACAAAATAGAAGTTTTTCAAAGAATTAATTTAAAGTTTGTTTTTATGCTTCATGAAAAATATATTTATTTATCTTTTTTTAATATGCACCACATTTGTAGGATATGCCTTCTTTGTTAAAAATTTTATTAGTTTTCTTTTTTTTCATAGCTCT
This sequence comes from Argiope aurantia, assembly GCA_026543865.1. Lineage (NCBI taxonomy): Eukaryota > Metazoa > Arthropoda > Arachnida > Araneae > Araneidae > Argiope > Argiope aurantia. The sequence goes on along the minus strand of JAPMOR010030673.1, from coordinate 23,011 downwards.
AGATTTTTTTTCTGGCAACTTTTGTTGCACTTAAAGACTGCCTTTTTGATGTGACGATTCTTTCTTTACTGAAAGAAAGAAAATCTCTCAGTGTATAATCCCTAGTTCAGAAAAAATTGCTAAGAGACCATAAAATCCGTCATTAAAAATTATTACAGATACTGATGCTCCTAAATGTAAAGTCTGTAACTCGACAAATGTGGTTTTTGGAACAATCTTATTCAAACATAAAGGAACATAAAGGATTATTGAGATTTCATTAGCATTTTGAGTTTTACCGTATAAGAATTTTTTTCACTAACTCCTGATCACATAGCTGCATGTATGAGGCCTTAATGATTTTGATGATGTTCTGTGGAAGACTTGTATTACCCTGTGTAGACCTGTTAGCAAATTCCTTTCACTGTAAGTCTTGCGCTTTGAATATGATGCACCAACAGTAGCTGCAGCTTGCATGGTAGAAGAATGCCTATTTCCCTGAAAGTTTCTTTTTTGACTTCTGTTAATACTTTTTCAGCCCATTTAAAACGCTTTTTAAACAATAAAAAAATGAATTTTCAGGTGAAACTAAGCAATATTCACTTGAAAAAATAATGAAAATAAATATATAACACGAGGCGAGCAGATGTTTTCAAACCGTAAACAATGTTCGACGAACAGCTGTTGCCAATCTTCTCTGTATATAAAAAACTTAAAAACTAATTCACACTTAGGAAGCTTGCATATAGAATATGTTTATAAATTGAAAAAAAAAATAATTTATTTATGACTTAAAGAGCGTATATTTGATAAAACGGCGAAAAATATCCTATTTCTGTAAGCACTTCCGGTTTCGTTTTCGACTACTTTGAATTGCATAAATCTTCATATCTCCATTTCCATTAATTGTGGAAGAAAAATAAATACAGATTTAGAAAGCTAAATAAATGTACTTTAAAATGTAAAAATAAAAAAACATATATGAATTTGGACCAAAAGTAGCCTTTTAGGCGTAGACAGTGTAAAAACTCATAATATTTTCTAGACTGCAAAATCCAAAAAAGTTTACAATTCCATACTTACGTTAATTATAGGAATTTGAGATTAATTTTTGGAAAAACATTGTAAATAATTTTATTTTTCAGTAAAATAGATTTTTAAAAAATCTATAATTTTGATCTTAACTGGTATAATTATTAAAGTAGTGATACCAGTTAAAGGTCAAAAGCTACAAAAAAAAATGGGAAAAAATGGCATTTTAAATGAAAATAAACCCAAAAAATATTTTTAGTTTAGAAATTCTAGTTTAAAATCTTTCAAAATGGTTATCTATTACCTAGATTTTGAACAAAAAAAACTTTATTTTTATCTAATATTAAAATAATACTGTGATGGTGATAAACATTACATAATTTCATTTTCTTATGTAATATGAAGTAATAAAACAATTACAGATTTTTTTATTCTCAGACCGTCTTGAGAAATTATTAAACTAAATTTTAAAAATGATGCATTTGGTTCTAATTTATGGGATGTTTCATAAGAAAATTCCACTAAAATTTATAGTTTGGGAAAATACCATTTAAAGATGTAAAATTCCATAAAAAATTTTCAAATATAAAAATTGATATTTTTTTCATAAAATAAACTTAAAAACAAAATTGAAACAGTTGTGTGATGAAGATAGCTCAAGAATTAAGATTAATAAATAAAAAAATATTTGATATTTACCGAAAAAATTAGCTTTCAATGTTAGTCTCACTTTAAAATTTTTAACGGTAAAACATGGAGAAGATTTTGTTAGCGAGTTTTCAAAAATTCGAGAGCACTTTAATCGGAAAATAATTTTGGTGACTAATGCTATCTCTGAAATTCGGAATTCTTTAAACTTTGGTTGATCTAATTTTAACCTTGAACATTGATTGTATTTAAATTTCACCCCATCACAAGAAAATCAGATAAAATTAACTCTTAGTATATCAAAAAGTTAATATTAATATTTTATGATGGAATGTAGTCGTTAATATTATCTCATCAAAACATATTTCCATAATAAAACCTTTTTATGAAATATATACAATATAAAATATTCTTCATTAGAAAAATGATGAATGACCAGGAAATAGGACCCAATAGAACTGCATGCAAGAACTGACGCAATTTAATAATAAAGTTTTAAAGATTTCTTAAAAGAAATTTTTCGATTTCGAAAATAAATATTTTCTATAATTGAATTTGAAAGTAAAAGGAATCAATTGATATCTTGAGTGCATCTGAATAACCTATTTTCCTTTCTTTTTCTACAGTTATTCCAATAAACTAAAAACCAATACCATTAAGATTAGAAAAGAAATAAATTCTAAGAAATTCTACATTTGCTGAAAAGTCAGCTATCTGCAGAGGTCATAGATATTGCTTGGGATTCAATCCGTAATAAATTGATTCTTCCAACTGTAATAAATAAAAGCAGAAACTGTTTTTTCGAGGCAAAATTTTTCTGTCGTTAAAAGTCTCTAATGGATTTCGGATTTTAACTGGGGAGTAAAAGGATATATCTAATAAATCAAAACTCCATTTTAGTTTCATTATTTAAATTGAAAATGTCTCAAAATCCAGATAAGACTATTGAATATTTCTTCTAAGCTTTCCAAGATTTATCCATGGCTTCTAAATTTTTATTTTACCTAGCATTTGATGTTGGAAAAATCATAGTTTATTTTGGTACACAATCAACATGCTTTATTGAAAGAAACTTTAACAAGGTAATTAATAAAAAAATCTACTAAATATATACTCAAAAAATAAAAATTCTAATCAAAAACTACATACCTTAACGCTTATTTAATAAAGATCGTTGTATGTATTCAAAATGTTTAAAACCATTGCTATCTATGTCATGAAATCTGGTAGTTAAAATTATGCAAACAACTGGAGTCAGTATTTAATTTTTTACCTGAGACATTATTCCCTCGTATATGTTTCATATAATTAGATGAAGCTATTTTAATTATTATAAAATAAATTATAATTATGCATGGTTAAAATAAAAATAACCTTCCTTAGCCTTGCTGTTCTGTTCGGGTCTATATGACCCGAAATAAAATTTATACTCTCATAAAAATCAGTACATTGATATTTTCAATCAGTACATTGATATTTTCATGAAACTTCTTGACATTGACTGTAAATAATATAAATATGTATTCCTAGAGGAATGTATGTTTATTTGTATTTCGAATATTTTTCAATTTATACCTAATGCATCTTTCGGGTCAGTGTGTCCCAATGTAAAAAATCGTTTATTTTTACTCATACATGTTCACTTTTCTTTGAAATAATTCAAAAGATAGGAAAAGAATAACAATAGTTTCTCTAATTTATCTGTTTTCGGGTTCACCTATTTTTCTGTTATTTTTTTATAGATGCTTTATATTATTTTATGTGTTTTTAAACTTGCATTACTATATTTTAAACTATTTCTTAAGTGGCACCTGTCATTTGCTGCAATAAGGGTTAGTTTTCTGAATCGGGCCATATTGACTCGAACTTTACATAAATGGAATAAATACGAACAGAACAGCAGGGTTAAATATCGCCTTTTTCACGGAATCATTTTAAACTGACATTTTTACTTTCCCGTATAGGTATTATGGTGAAAGTAGAGTAATCATCAAAAAATACCAACTCGAGAATTAGGTGAATCTCCAGGTTTTAGACCTCCGAAAAATACATTTTTTTGAAAATGTCTGTCTGTCTGTGACGAAGAAAACACAAAACCGTTTTCATTACACAAATGAAATTCGGTGTACTCTCTTTACACCAAATGTGCAGATCTCTATGAAATTTTGTACAAAATCTGCTCAGCGGAAGTCTATCTGTCCACCAGTTCGAATATAGTTTAGCGCGATAACTACAAAAAGAAAAGAGCTAGATGGATTAAATTTGGCATACGTGTTTAACATCTATAGAGTAAACAACTGTCAAATTTTGAGCCAAATCCAATGTGGTTCTGAACGTCTGTCGATCTGTACTTTCAGAAACGTATAAACGCGATAACTCAAAAACGCAGTAAGTTAAATACATTCAATTTAGTATGGAATTTTGTGGCTACAGGTGTAGTGTTTTAAGAAATGATTTTTCAATCAATTGGGAAAGCGTTTTTAAAATATAGATTTGATTTTTGGGTGTTATCATTCGCATGTCAGGATTGATCGCCAAATAACTCGCCAGGGATGACACGACAGATTCTGTAAAAGTGCTATATTAAAGCTAAAGATTAATATTTCATAGCTATTGTACGCCAATGCCATGTGAGTATTCTCTGGTATATTAAATAGTATATAAAAACATTTTTGGGAAACGACTCCCACTGGATTTTGATATTTATTGGAAAGAGTTACAATGGAGCATAATATTAGAAAGAGGAGGGGAAGAGTATTTACGAAGTGAAACATTTTATGATTGATAACTTAGTTATGAATGTAAATGTGCATTAATTTTGCTTAATTGTTCACCCCGTATCGAGGATATTTGGTTTATTGTATTTAATGAAATTTGGTTGCTTCAGCATGTATTAGAAATAGAGCAATCCGCTGGTAACTACTCAGAGAAGAAGGGATCAATGTAATCTTAAACTTTTGCTGAAGTGGTAATTGTACTAGAATTATGAAAAAATAAAACTCCTATTCGTACAGGTGTTTCGTATGACGGAAAAAGAATTTGAAGGTCTTAAAAATTTATAACAGAAGAATGTGTTACGAGTCAACATCGTTTCTTTACCAAACAATACTTTTTGAACAAATATCTATACAAAGAAACAAATGCAAAGTTTTAAAGATTAAAATTTCTTCGAAAAACTCTATATTATATATTGCGTTATAATTTCTTCTTTAGAAAATCCAAAAATGTATATATCTTTTGATTCTGTAAAAATTATATAATAATATTGCTTGCTCATTTGAGGGATTTGAATCATCGAATTTTGAAGGGTATTTTTTTCACTTTCTTGAGGAAATTAATAAAGATAGGGAACTCTAAAATATTCTACATCTTACATTCCAACATATTCTACATCTTTACATCAGTTACTTTTCTGTGTCCATAATATTTATTCTAAAATCATAGAAAAAATATAAAAATCATTTACTTTTAAATTCATTACTGTCAGACAAAAAGATATATTAATTTCTTTAAAAGATTTCGGACATAGTTAAAATTTGCAGTTGATGGTACTCATTAAAATGTCTTTGAGGATTATAGTACATTAAGCCACAATTTTTGCTAAACAAATCGATAACAATGCATTGGAATGGAAAACGTATTTTTTTTCAAACCCAAAACGGTTCAGATGAGATTTAATAAATTCCAGACAGAAATTACTCTATAGTAAGTATAATTTTGAATAAGGATTAGACATAAACAAAGATTACTTTAGCGAAAATTGGGATTTGATCTATTTTGATTCTTAATACTTCAGGATAGTTGCTTTTTGATTAATGGTGGCAATGTCAAATTTGCGCCAAATAGCACTTCAGGTATTTCTCTGAAGAAAATGAATAGATACTACTACTCTGATATGCATTGAATTTTAATACATAACTTCATACGTTATGTACTACACTTCAATATATGATAGAGTGGTACAATATACGATCTAATTAACGAAAATAATTTCAAAATATTTTAGAATATCTGCAACAACACTATAGAATGCTATACAAGAAAAATATATACGCTTAAATACAGTGTATGTCAAATAAATATGTTTAAAAATATGTTTAGACTCTCTTGTTCGATGCTTCCAAGTTTTGAAGAAATTCATATTTTTTCATCTATACTTATAATAAAGCTCAATGTGTGTGTGTATCTGAGTGTGTTGGCGCTCTACAGGCCAGACCATTCAACCTACAGCTACCAAATTTGGCACGTGTATACCTTGGAGGCCGGGAATGTGCATCTGGGGGTTATTTTTTCGAATTTTTAACTAGAATTTTATTTATTTAAAAATTAAGCGAAATTTTGACGTGTTTCCGCTAAAACTTCCGAAAATATTACCGCGCAAAAAAGATTTTTACATGAAGTTTAAGATCAAAAATTTATCTTTTAAATGATACCAATGTTACCTTAAAATTAAATTTCTATTTTTAATGAATTTTTAAATAAATATTTTAACTACGTTTTTCAACAATTTTTTTTTCGCACAAAATAAAAATAAAATTTAAGCTGCACGAGCACGTTTCGCATTCATGGGAAAAAATCTTCCATCATATTTAGTGTTGCCATCATATTTATTAAAGCTCCAACTAAAATTAAATTAAATCTTTTTGGAAATGAAATCTGCAAAAATATAATTTTCGTCACGTGTCTGTAGGAAATGAAACAAATATAAAATATTATTTTTTTCTAAAAAATAAATTCAAGAAAAATTATTTTATGATATTTTACACTCTCTATATTATTAATCCAATAAATCAGTTTTATTTTAAGGCAAGTTTTGTTTAATATGAACAAGATATCCATTCAAATCAGGGCCACACAGCTAATTTTTAAACCTTTAGTAAGACACAGATCTGCTAAAATGGTCTAAATGGAAAATGATTATATTTTATGTAACTTGATTTAATAAATGCTCTAATAAATAACGAATTTTTGATTTTACATTAAGCTTCTGCTGTATAAATTACGAATAACAAAATGTTCTCGAAACGCTAATATTTTAAATAAAAAGAGTTAATTTCCAACAACTAATTCTATCTTTTAAACTGACTGATTTATGAAAATTTGAATATCACTATTCATAAAAAAAGGATAATTTTAGATTTTCCATCTATCGTTTCAAAGAAAATACGACAATCAGCGCGCAGGTTTCTCAAGGTTAATTCGCCTAAGATTATGAAAATGTTGAGTTTTTCTAAATTTTTAACATTCAAAACTTCATAAATAAGTCTTAGTTGATCGTGGAAAATAGAAACGTTCATTCATTTATTTAAAATTTGGTGTGTCCAGAATATTTCTCAGAATATGATACCTTACTGCATTAATTTAGACTTCATAATTTTTGAAATATATTTATTGGCCGGAGCAAAATATTATTATTGATTTCATTTCAATCCTTTTGAAAGCAAAACTAAAAACTGAATTTTATGCTGAATCTAAGAAATTTTTGTTGAATTATTCTTTGAGATTAAAAATTATGAAAAATATATAATAAATGATGAAAAATATTTTGTAGTTCACTTAAGACTTAAATACCGAGCGATTCTGTTTGCAATACTCATATTCAATAATAATAATAATAAATAAATAACAATAAAGATGATAAATTAAATAAAACGTTTGGTTTCATTAAAAAATATCTTTATATTAATTGCAATTTCATCATTTCCACTTTAAATTAAAGTTTAAGTTTTACCGGAAATGACAACAAATTAGCAAAATATACATAGTAAATTGAACGAAACGATCTAAACAACAGTATAAGTTTGGTATGACTATCAAAATTTGAAGATAAAAAATGTTTTGTTTGAGAATCTATTAAGAGACCAGTTACTTAAAATATTTAATTGAAAATTGTAGCGAGCGGTAATACTAGCAAACCGGCTGGTCGCCAAAGGCGGCTAGTAGCTTATATAAGCAAAGTAATGTGATATGGGTTTTCTTTGAATAAAAAACATCAACAGTTTCTTTTTTTTCTGATAAAAGTGTGTTTATACCAAGAAAGATTGTAACATATATCATGGATCAAAATAAAGTATTTTGAAGATATATTTCTTAAGGTAGTTTTATTTTTAAGAAAAACATTGTACAGTATATCTAAGAGAAAGAAAGTGAAATAGTAAATTGAATTTTCGGTTCATTCTGTCATAAATTTGCTGCTCCATTGTAAGAATATCTGGAATAAATATGCAAGTTTCTTTTATTATCATATATTATTAATGATATATGTTAACAATAACTGGTAAATAAAATTATTTCTTCTATGATTTACTTTTTAACTTTGTCCTCGAAATTAATAGTTTTTTTTTAAATTTTTTTTAATTATTTTCCTAGAAGAATATATTATGTAACGAAAAGCATTAGAATAAAATAAAAAAAATAATTTTCTCATCATAAAAATTAATTTTATTTGAAATATAATAAAATTTTTAAGTGAGGAGAAGAAAAATAAATTCAAGTTTAAAATCAAATGAATGTCCTTTATTAAAACAAATTAACATTTCTTTTGTTCTAAGGAATGTTATCAAGATTATGAAATCGAAGACATAATAATTAATTAGCAATTACAGAAAATTTTGAAGATTTCACTTCCCATTTAAAATAGAATGTATCTTTAATGTTTGAGTGGAAATTAAGAGTAATTTGCGAAACTAAAAGCATATTTTATGATTTTCTCGAACTGAACATTTCTAAAGATTCATTCATTCATTTGCAATTTCTGAGGATTTTTAGCGTTTGAAATGGAACAGAAATCATCTTTGATGCATAGTTGAGCTTCAGTGAGTTATTACGAATTTTTACGAAGCCTAGTATTTTTTTTCTGGAAGGAATCTAAAGCAAATGAAATTTTATCCAACTTTTCTTTTTCAATGAAGGTGTGTATATATCCTTCTAAAAATTGTTATACTTTACATCATTCAATTGCCATTCCAAATACAGAAATAATTATTTTAAAATTTAAGACTAACGAGTTAATTAATTCAAAGTTATTTTATTCATCATTAATTAAATTTATTTTATTCCTTTTTTTTCTTTGATAAAAAGGATTAATAAAGCTGTTGCATTCATTTGCAAGACAATTATCAAACCATTACTGAGCGAATCCCTCATCTCATCTCGTCAAGCGGTTGTTTTCGGTAATCCGATTTCGCTCCGCTTTCGCATCTCGTCAAGATGCTGTTCCTTGTAATCCGATTTCTTATCTGGCTAGCTTCTGCTGATCAAAATACGACTCTGTTGAGCTTAGAGGATAATCCAAGAAACTTCCGAACGGGATTTCAGTTCCGCAAACATTAGTAATGTTGGATGCATAGAAGATTGGTGTCTTAATGAAAGGACTAGAAATCGTTCTGTGTTCTGTTTAAAGGAGTTTGGTAATATTAAGGTCCCGTTTCAAAACTAGCCTTTATTGGTAAGGACCTCGTGATTTTGAACCGTAGTCAGATGACGAGGACGACACTAGAAATGGCAGCCTCTGTAATTACTTCCACACCAATGGGAGAACGTTTGGTCCTGAAGGATTTAAAGTGTACCAAACCCGCTTACACGGCGGTTCTTCCATGTAATCGGGGCTTGAATCTGAAACCCTCTGGTTCCGAAGCCTTACCATCTGGCATCTGAAGTCTTTTTGTACTGGAACAACCACATATTTCTTATATATTTTTTAATTTCAGTTTTATATGCGCTGATAAATATATATAATACTATATATAATATGACTATGTTTATTATAATAAATAAATATACGTTTGAAGACTACGATTTCAAATCGTAATTTAGGGAAACAGTTCCTTTTAACGATACATAAAATTTGATGCATGGCGAAAATGTGATTCAGTAATTAAATCTTAAGAAGAGACATTGAAAGTGTTTTACTTTTTCTTATACAAAATTTAGAGAAAGCATTTTTAATAGTTCGCCACTTTCAAATCACCCTAAGTTTGAAAAACCCATTTTTGACATTTTGGTCTGTGTGTCTGTGGACACGATAGCTGAAAACTGTTTGAAGGAAGAAATTTAGCATATGGACATTTGACCAAAAGTGCAGATTCCTGTCTAATTAATCCATTCAAAAGTGTTCTGTTTGTCTGGCTATTCAAGTGCATGTGAACCCAATACCTACTAAATATAAAGTGCTAGAAATATAACATTTGGTAAACAGGTTTAGTGTTTAAAATATAGATTCCTATGAAATTTTGTGCCATAGCGATCAAACGTCTGACCATCTGTCTGTCTGCACTTTGGCATTCATGTAAACGCAATAATTCATGGACGCAAAGATTTAAATAAATGAAATCCGAGATGTTGCCTTACGATTACAGCTGTAGTTTTGTGTCAAATGTCGTTGTGAATCGGCCGGCAAAAAATCATCGAAAATAAATGTTCTTGCTATATATTCAATAAAAAATGATGGATTTACGCCAAGGATTTATCTTTCATAACTATCAATCATCGACCAATGTAAAGAATAGGCGGCTTTATCGAGGGTCAACAATTTTATGCTAAGGAAGGCGGATAAAACTCTACTGGAGAATATGCGGGAAAGTTTCGGGAAGACCACTCTTGCTGGTTCGACTCTATTGAATATTTATTGTGATCAGCTATGCAGCTGGCATCGAAAACCTTTTTTCAGCTAACCTGGAGATATTTTTATCAATAATTTGTGTTATATTGTCCATCTGAGCATGCATGTTATAAGCTCATGTAATACAATAACTCATAAATGCAAAGATTGAAATCAGGAAATCTGCACGTGCGGTTGTGATTACAACTTCAGTTTAGTGTTAAATTTTAATTTCAACTCATCGGCATCCAAAATACATATTCGCATGATAGATGTAATAAGAAATTCTACTTCATGCCAAAGATCTATATATCGCTACAGTTGTTCATCAAAATCATTCAAGACACTCGCTACCATACCCATGTCCCAGAATTTTATATGTAAGGAAAGGGATAAGATCTTTATTGTGTAGTATGCGAGAAAATTTAAATGATATTATCGCTGATGGTTTTTCTTGCGTTGGATTCAGGTGGTTCAGTTAAAATTCATTTTAGCAACTATTCCGCCGTAATTTGACTGCACTGATTGAAGTAGAGATTAAAAACACAACTATTCTTTACTATTCTATAATACATCAAATATAGTTTGTAATATAGTTTCTTCACATCTATTAAGTTGGTTGTGGTTCTAAATACAATTAGACTTGCATATATATCCGTGTCCTTACAGGAGGATATTAGGTTTGAAAACCGGTTGCGTTAAAGATCCGTCGTGCATCGGGCTTGATGCACGTTAAATCTGACGTCGTGAGTCAAATCTCCCATTGATGTGGTGCGGAAATTTGGCAAGGTGGTAACAAGCTTAGGTGTTGTCAAAGTCATCTGAGAGGGCCTTAAAATGATAAGATCCTTTCCAAAATAACCTAGTGTTGCTTTCAAATGGAAAATGAGTACGATTAAACTAAACTAATCAGTGTCCTGAAGCCAAAACATCACGATAAAGAAAATGTTTATCTTCTTTCAGTCAAAGGGATCTTGAATAATTGTGATGAATGTCAATTTATAGAGAAATGCGATCTTCATGGATCACTTTATCGAACATTGACCCACATTAGTTCTACTCTTATCTAAAAATTTGGACGATATTCAGAGGTCAACTACATTCAAAAATTCAATCTCTAAATGTCCAAACAACCATACATACACAATTTTGAATCGTAATTCTTATAGAAATGGAATCCATATATAGTTTTCAACTAAAGTAATTTTAGCAGATTATACAGTGATTTCTAATGATTTTCTTTAATTTTTTCTCATTGGAAAATTAAGAAATCGGATTTTAAACGCTTAGCTCAGTCTTGAGGAAAAATGCTATTATGGATTTGCAAACACACTAAAGAACAAAAGAAACTGGCATGCATGCCTAATATCGTGTAGGGCTCCTGTAAGAATGCAGAAATGCTACAACGTAACGTGTATGGACATGACTAATATCTGAAGGAATCCCCTAGGCAATTCAAAAAATGTTTAGTTCTCAAATTCATAGGAGTGCAAAAGGATAGAGGTCTCTTCTGAGAACAAGTTATAAAGCATCCCATATATGCTCAATAATGATCATGAGTGCTGATTTAAATGTCCAATAGAAGTATCTAAATTCAGAAGAGACGAATGAATTTTTTTACATGAATTTTGAGAGTTGTCACTCGGTATCAACCCTCTACATGTGGAGTATTGTATTGTCCTATTGTAACAACCGTCGAAGTGCGCAACGGACATGAATTGATATTGGTTAGCAGACAAGATGTTCACGAAATTATTACTTGTCGGAATCACCTATTGAGTTATCAGAAGTTCCATAGTACGACAACTGCACACGCCCCATATTATGGCAGAGTTCCCACCAACTTGTATAGTCCCCTGTTAATATGTAGGGTTCAGGGATTCATCAGGCTGCCCCTATACCATCAATCGTCTATCCGTCAAATACAACTCACAGAGACTCGCCAAACCAGACATATGACACGAAGAGCTCTATTGGCGATGTTGGCGAATCCTGGCGAAATGTAAAACTTTGTATCGTCCAGTCAACGGACGGTGCACGAATGGTCTTTCGGCTCTGAAATTCCATAGCAATAATGTTTCGTTCAACGGTTCGCACTTCCTCTTTTGTTGAGGCATCAGGAGTAAAGTCCATGGCAATTTTAGGAAAGGCTGATGGTTCCGTCATTTCACTATCATTTCCTGGCCAGAACGATGCTGTAAATTTGATATTTTACTGGATTCACGATATTCACTGTACACTCATGGAATGATCGTACGTGAAAATCCAAATTCCAATACTACCTCAAAGATGCTTTGTGACCTTTTTAGTGGCATTCACGTTCAAAATTACTTACTATAGAGGATCATCTACCGTTTAGTAGCAGAAACATGTCTAATATCTTTGCCAGATATCTGCTGCTTTATATTGGAGCTGCCGACCATATCGCATTACTCTGATTGGTTGCACATTTGCGTTACGCTCTGAGTATTTGCATACGCATGCCTTTACCAGATTTTCTGGTTCTACAGTGTAAATCGCAGAAAATTTCATAAAAATATGTCATTAATTTTTAAAAATTAATTAATTAATCATTTCAATTGCTCATAAGAGTTTTAAATCAAAGTCAACGAAAAGTATCTTTTAAATCACATGTATGTTTATTTTCAATTATTTTTTTTTCTTTACATGTTTAAAATTATTTAAACTTATATTAAACTAATTTTCTTTCGACCTCAAACTCTTTACAAAAATTTTGCTTTTAGTTAAATGCTCATTTTAAAATGTTACAGTAGTACTTCCGTTTCCTAAAGATTACTACGAATATATGTATGAATACAATGCTCACAGATAGTGTGAATTTTATACAATTATTGAACTTTAGAATCACGATATAAAATTATAATATTTATTCTACTTTTATTGTAACTTTAAAAAATATTAATCCGAATTTGGCAGAAAATGTTATGCAAATTTAATGCTGGAAAATGTATACCTTGAATGTTACAGAACCCTCATATATTAGCACCTTAAATGTTGGAAAATAGATTTCTGTAGTATGGATGGAAGTCCAGAGATTTACAGATAGGAGATTAAGTTGTAATATTACTATTTTAATTACTTTATTCTTAAGTGTTGGGAGATTTTATGAAATGGCTTAACCTTCCGATGGCGCTACTCATTTACCGTTTGATTTCAAACAATTTCTTGATTAATCACGAACAACAAAACAATTATGAGAATATCGTTGGGTATTTTCGAATTTTTTTTTTATTTTTTTAAGGTATTACGCTCTTATAATACGCAACATATGTTTATTCTTTAACGACTTTTCATTTACTTGATAACCGGACATTTTAGTCTTTAAATTTAGTCTTCTTACAAATTATCACTATTTCTCAAAGAATCATGTAAATATATTATAAATATTAGAATATAAAAGCATATGTAATTAATCACATTTTTCATTTTGTGAAAACGATATTTCAAACTTTTTTTTTATTAGATACCAACTATTGTCCATTTTCACAACTGGATTTTTCAAACTTCAAATTTCTTTTCATTTAAAATTGCTTTTAAGAGATAAGTTTGATCCGGCAGTTAAACAAGATATTATTTGTTATCAAATTTAAAATACTCTTGTCAATTTCCTGTAAGATTCTTGATATTTTAAAGGCTTCCGTATTTTCCTACTTTATTTCAAAATAAGATATCGATAAACATAATCATGTAACTTTTGTTCTTAAATATGTAATGCAAAATGATATGTACAAAGATGATAATAAAAATAAACAATGCTAGTAAGAGTTAAAACCACAACCAAGCATTGTTTTGCACTCTATTGCCAAATCAGCAAAAATCAATCGTGTGAATAAAAATAAAGAGATTTATATTCTATTTTTGAGCAACTGAAAATAGAAATTTAACACTGAAGATTTAAACATGGTTGCCGTCATGTTTTACACCAAACCTTTATTTGGGACACTGGTGGCTTAGCGGTGACCATGAATTAAGAGATAGAGACTCCCGATTGCGCCAAAGAACCCTCGTCTATGTGAAACTAATGTGTGCTAAATTTAACATCGCAGGCCAAATGTCCCTCCCCACATACGGAAGTTTTAAGAGGGAGTGTCAGGTGTCGCCCTCGTTCCAGATTCACCTGATTGTTTAATATAGTTCTAGAATTGTTTTCAAACGTAACATTAATTAAATTAAACCAAGGCTGTGTTATTTTGTTTTCTTTAATGTATTTTAAAAAATATTTTTAAAGACTTTAACATAGAATGCGTGAAACGCCAGCTGGGGTTGTCTCCCCGAAATTTTTTTCTCGCCCTCTCCGATAAAAGTTTTATCTCCCTTCTGCCGCATGAAATTGTAGACTTTGTATAAGATCGCGAATCGCTTCCATGGCACTGGCGAACAACAGTTACGAAATACAGATCTTTGTTATGAATCTGGCTTTTTTATTGAACCGATCTTATAGTATGTATTTTAGACGCACTATTTTTTCAGACTGATTGAAGCCTGAAGTAAGATCAGATACCGCATTCTATTGATTTAAATCATTGTTTGTTTGTTTGTAATTATGGCACTTGCCACCGACAAGCCCCGCCGTCAGAGACAGCCGAGTTTAAGCCTGAGAGGGTGCGTTTCTTGTTTCTATGGTAGCGCCAACTAGGGCCAAGAGTACGACTTAGCTACTCACGCATCACTCATTCGCTTGCACAGCCCCTTTATACAGGAGGGCACATTCACACATCTCACAGATAGAACAACGAAAGAACAACCATGCCCAAACCGGGACTCGAACCCGGGACGCCCAGATCACGAGGAAGACGCGCTACCCCTATGCCAGGACGCCGGCTGATTTAAATCATTGCAATTTCTAGTTTACGAAAATACTGATGATCAAACGTTTGACAAATTTGGCTCGAAATTTATAAGAATCCACATTTTAGATTCTAAAATTAAGTACAAAATTTCATCTATCCAGCTCTTTATATTTCGAATTTATGAAGCTCGCTTGTACTTTAACAACCAGACAGATAGACTTCCTCTGATTGAAGTCCGTTCAAAATTTGATAGAAATCTCCATTTCTGGTCTTAAGTACATATGCTCTAATTCAGTGCGGTCTTGAGTTATCGTGCTTATAGACAGACAGACAAACAAAATGCCAAAAATGCGTTTTCTGAACGTGGATATTCTTCAAAGTCTAGTGTATAACAATTACGATACTTTTTCTATACGTTATAAGCGAAAAAGTAACAAAGAGTTTGAAAAACTAAGAGTGCAACCACTACCATTTAATCAGAATTTGAATGTATTAAAAAGTAAACAAATTTGAGTCATTTTTACTCGATTAATTTTGAATATATAATTGCACACAAAAAAATTCACACTGTTTCGAAATTTATAAAAACTTATTTGTCTCAATTAGACCAATTTAACACTGTGTAAATTTTCCTTAAATTTTAGCAATCTTTTAAAGAGTATTTTTTGCTGTTTCCTGCTATAGATTAGATTTAATCCTTTGCACTTGGAAAAGTAATTCGATGCATAATTATTCACCTAATGCAAAAATGTGTTTATTGTTTTGAAAAATAAGTATACATAATTGTTTTAAGTAGATTTTCTTTGAAAAACTTATCAACATCTTTTTACCCTTCTGTAGGCGTTTTTAACATTAAAAATCAAACCCCGGGGAGGGGCACCTCGAAATAAGGATGGGATGCTCCCGGTATGGTGGTTGGATCTTACCAACCTGGAGGGTACGCAAAAGGTAGGGGATCTGGCTCCTCCCATCGATGACGGGACATACTTCCTCCGGGAAGGGTTGTACCGCGGCCAGTGATGACCTTTAGGACTCAAACACAGTTCCTGCCAATGTTGCTGTTGCGGCGGTCCGGTCACTCAGTATTTTTATCCGTGTGCCTTCTGGCCGGTCGGAGAGTCAGATGTACGACTTAACATTAAAAATCAAAAAATAAATAAATAAAACGTAAAAATAAGGCACCGTCTTGAACGGTGAGTGAGAAACCCCGTCCGAGTGTAAAGGGTCTTAAAATTGTCCTAAATCATTGCTCCCTAAAATTAAATCATCATCTAAACTTTGTTGCCCTAAAATTTAAACTATTTTCATCGTTCCATCAAGTACATAATTGCATGATTTTTTTTTTCCACTATTGAAAGCTAAGAAAGTTATATTTTGTTTAAATTTGTGTAATTTACAGGAGGGATTAAAGAAGCAGAGTAGCAATACCGAAGAATTTAGTAGTTAGACGAACTGCCCGTTTACATTTTTAATAGCACCATATGTCAGGGAACTAGTCTCCGTTGATATAATTCAAATAGCACTTCTTTAATATCTCGCGGTTTGAAAGAATCGTGGGCAAGCAATTTTATGTAATCGATTCGAATATAACCAATTGAATGCAATCAATATCCCCATCAAACGTGCTGGTCGCCAAAAGCTGTTATTTTTCAATAAAGGATAACTCTCATCACTTACTTTTTTTCCGTCTTGTTATCAGCAAGCTATTTTCCATAAGCCAATAGAGAACAAACGTGGTACAAAAAAAAAATTCTTGTGCTGAGCATACAACAAAAATATGGAATGACTCGAAAATTACTTTTGCTTGTTATCAGATTATCAGAGCCCCAAGTGATGCCGTAAATAACAATGACACAAAGCAAAAGCAGATAGAAATAGAAAAACCACCAGAAGCAAACTACCTGGCATCCATTCGCAGCGGAAATACAATATCAAAAATTACGAGATGGGAAAAGTTCTGTACGTAAGAAGATACTGCCTTTTATTCAGAAGCAAATCTTCGAGGAACGGAAAAGAGGCTAACTTAGGTAAAAAATAAACATCATTACCTTGAAAAGATAATAATGCCTGAACCAGAGGAGTTGCATGTTTGTAATATTAGTCTTAACTAAGCCTAATATGTGTTATCAAGATTCTTTTACTTAGTTTTCGTATTTTTTTTCTTTTGGTGACAAATAAATATTCTATTGTAGTTGCTCAGATTCTATTTGTTTGTAAGAAATATATCAATTACAATTTTTTTTCCCTTGAATATGTTTTTTTCCGTATTTAAACCAATGAGAATGACTTGTCCAAAACTTTTACTATCACACGTGGCTATAATTGCGTATTATTAATTGTACACAACAGACAATAAATAGCCAGTTATTTCGCGATCTTTTGGCATTTCAACCTTGGTATATGGCCAATATACAAGTACCAGTAAATTGATTTTTTGAAATTAATATTTGACGTAGAACAACAACAATAGTCTCAAAATCACGTACCAAATTTTAGTTATTTATATCATCATATTTTTGTGTCATCGCGGTCTACCATTTGATAATCTATAATTTATTTCCAAATTCGGTAAGGACCTACATCATTGTTGCAAAACCTGTGCTCTAAATTTAATCTTACTGGTACATTGTTGTTGTTTCTAATGGCATTTGTCAAAGACAAGCCCACTGACTTTAGGAAGTCATTTGAGGATAAGGTTAAAAGTACGTCTCTTGTTTTTTCAATAGCGCTATCTAGGGCAAAGAGAACGACTTAGCTACACACACGTCACACTCCTTTTTACAGGGCTTCAGTCATGCATTTCATTCAATCAACCACAGATCGTAATTCAGACCTAAATCAGAGAACGATACCTGATCCAGTACCACCAGTGGTATTACTCTCGACATGGAGAACTCTGTGACCACGACAGATACATACGCGTGTCAGCCAGCCACGACACATGCGGAGAATCTTCGGCCTGCGGGGTTCGAACTCGCGACGCAAGGGACACGAATCCAACGCCCTACCAACCAGGCCGTTTTGTAGTTATCGTGCTCACTCTTATTTGGACAGCCAGATATGCAGACTTCCTCTGAACATATTGATGGAAATCTACAAATATGAGGTAGTAACATCTATAAATTTTTCATCCATATAGCTCAATATTTTTGAGTTAGTGTGTTCTGAGATAGGCACAATATTCAAAAGGGTGTAATGTAAATATATCTGGGTTTTTTTTTCTGTACCCATTTTTATTTTCCTGATATTATACTTAAATATATATAGCGGTTTCTTTACAATATGATGGCAAGGCAGTATGGCAAATTTA
>JAPMOR010030667.1:0-10406 GCA_026543865.1 Argiope aurantia | reverse complement strand
TACTGATCGCAAGAACTCCTTTTCTGCATTTTCATGGCTATCTGCTTTGCACACCAGTGTGTGTATATATATATATATAATGATATTTTAAAATCTAATTTCAATTCTAATCAATTTTCAAAGATTCGTCTTAATTTAGCCTATTTTAACTTCATTTTAAAATATTATCTTATTTTCTGATCCCATTCTACTTTTTCTATTTAATTAATGCAATAGAAAACTCTGTAAAAATGCTTTAGTCAGCAGTTTCCAAGTTTCGAGTGAATGGATAAAAAAACTGTCAGCCAAGCGAATTCTTTTTTAAAAAATCCCTATAATTCCCTTGCTTGTAGAGAAATCCCTATCGAATCTCATGATATATAAGACCGGGGATGAATATTTTTGCCCTGTTTTAAGCCTTTCCCCATTTCACTTTTGTGTCGTTCTGTGTTGATGTGCCCGTCGCTTATGCTTGTACATAAATCATGCCTACCGGGATAGAATAAAGGGAACTAAAAATTCAAAGTTTCTTCTCTTTCTTCGGATACAATTGAAAAACTGTATTTAATATATATAGAGAGAGAGATAATGCCAAAATTTAACAAATATTTGCGTGATAATAAATTAGTATAATTAGCAAGACAATTTTTAATATGATTTTTTTTATAATTCACTTTTGAGCAATAATATTTTCTAATATTAACGCGTTAAAATGACAAAATTAAGCTTATTTTTTATTAATTAAAATTCTAATCAATATTCCTTAACATTCCCATCCACCAAATTATAAATGTGCCAAATTTGGTAGCTACAAGTTAAATAATCGGGCAGGTAATGCGCCAACATATGCATTCGTCTTTATTAGTAGTAGATATTAGGTTTTTTAAAACCTTATTATATTTTTTTAAATATCGTCGGTGATTGTTTGGCATTTTTTCTCAATAAATTTCCCCCTTTCCGCTCAAATCTTAAAAAAGGCTACCACATTATAAACTTTATCTTTGCATCTAAGATTTGGCGATTTTACAATGTACGCCAAATGATAATCAACACACTATGAGGGAAAATGATACTCCTTGTCTCTGATAACGAAACGAAACGTCCGTGAGAAAAATGCTGATGACCCTTACCACGTTTCAGACGAGTGTTGAAAATAATAAATATAAAGAGTGAGAAATTTGCTTTGAAAATGTATTTATTAAAAGGAATATGTTTATAATTTTCCCACACTTAACCCTTAGTAGCCTGATTTACGAAAGTGATTTATTTTTAATATTACTGTGTTTGCTTGAGGGTCTAGATGAAGGGAAAAATAGCCAAAGAATTAGTAGGTAGGTTTTATGTAGGGTGGAATGTCTGAAGTATCAAAATTGATACTCACCAAAATAGCACTAGTTTCTTCAAGTAAAACATGCACTCGCAAAAAATAATTATATCATAGCAAAAATAATATATTCACTTACCTCAAAAGTATTTATATTCTTCAGAAAAAGAAAATATATAAAATTTGTATTCAACAAAACTTTTAGTAAAATATGTTTACTTGTTCACTTTGCCGCGCAAGTAATATGTCATAGATAAAATAAAACAATAATGACATTTGATTTTTTTAAAATTTCGTTGGAAAGAATATTATACAACAGTAAAATACGTACAGCCAACCTATAAAAAAAACTAATAGTAATGTGAACATTCGGTTTAAAAGATTGGTATCAAAATTGATACCCTAGGTCATTAAGGGTTAAGACATTTATAAGAATTATAATTCTGATGTGCATAATACAAATTTAATCTAATAAAATGAATTATAATTTTTAGTTTTATGAGGATTTAATCTTTATATCTCTTACGGTTTAACTTTATTTAACAAAATTAAAAAAATACATGTAAAGGGCTTTAAATTCAAATTTAAATGGATATCAATAATGTTTAGTTCTTTCTATATGTATGTATGCTTTTATGTATATATATTCCACAAGCTGATACTTGAAATGAGCTAATGTATTTTTTACGTTAAAACTATTCAAAAAAGTTTTTTTTTTAAATAATAAGTTTTTTGGCTGGTTAAAATAAATAATAGGGATCATATTAATAATTTTAAAAACAGCTGCTGGTTAATTCGCAGAAGAAAACAAAAGCATATTTTTAATAAGAAACTATTGATAATTACTGAAATTCCTTCAAATCTGAAATATATTAAATCATTTTCTAGCTTATTTACTGTCAGATTTAACTATACATAATCCAATGTACCACAAACGACATTTAAATGCAACATTTGAACTTATTACATAAAAAAATAATATGAAAATAATAAAAAGGCCTTAATTAAAAAAATGAATATAATTTCTAAACAATTCTCTTTTTATATTTCACAATATGCATAATATGGTCACTTACATTAAGCAACAACAACAACAACAACAAAAAGAATAAACTAACTGCAAACATTTCTCTATCTGACATTCAGCATAGTCAAGACTGTTCCACGTTTCTGAAAGTTTATCAGCAATTTTTATTCATTTGTATGTAACGAAAATTAAAAAAAAAAAAAAAAAAAAAAAAAAAAAAAAAAAACGTTTTGAGAGATTTAATTAAATACCTTGGTAGGAATGTTGCTTTTTCCAAAATAGAAATTATGATTACTCCTATATAACCATAAACTGAAGAAAAATAGTTGTAAAATATATTATTACACAAATGCTAATACACATTAAAAAGCATTTTTTAAAGTCTTTATGAAAGCAGTGACGAACTTAATTTTATAATTCAGATTTATGGTTGCTAAAATTTACTTAGCTTGTTCTTGATCGCTTACTCACAAGAGCATATTGAACTTCAAATTCTATTGGACATGTAACATTTACTACTGTACTAAAAACCTTATACTATTCCGCTTTTTGTGCAATGCATCACTTTTAATTTTCAGTAATCTCAATAAAAATGGGATTTATTACATTAATTTATTACATTAAGGAGTAACAGGATTTAAAAATGGATACAGTTCTAAAAATTATAACGCTATAACTTCCGAAAAAATTACAGCACAAAATTGATTTTTGCATTAAGATAAAAATCAAAAATTTATCTTTTTAATGATATAAATGCTTTAATCTACAAATTAAGTTTCGATGTTTAACGAGTTTTTAAAGAAATATTTTAACTACATTTTTCAACAATGTATTTCGCACAAAATAAAAATAAAATTTAATCTACACGAGCACGTCAATGGGAAAAAATTAGCTTTTATCAACCTGTTGCCATCACATTGACAGAAGTTCATATTAAAAAAATAAATCAACTATTATTGTAAATGAAATTTATAAAAGTGTAAATCTCAGCAAGTGTCTGTATGAAGCGAAAAAATTTGAAATATTTCTAAAAAGTAAATGGAAGAAAAGATTTCTATGACCTTTTACAATATCTATATTATTAATTAAATCAAACTATGAAATTTAAGGCAAACATGGGTTAATATATCCATTGGATAATCACTGGAATCAGCGCCCATCAGTTAATTTTAATCAGGGACACGCCTCTACAAACAAAATGGTCTAAATGAACTAAACAATTCTATTTTATGTTACTTGAGTCAATAAATGCTCCGATGAATTAAGAATTTTAAATTTTTACATAGGTCCTTTACATTACCCTTTGTAATCCTTTTACATTAACCTTTGAATCATATTTAGCAAATTTTTTGAAACATCAATATTTTAAACCTTAGTACTCCGATCTCTCCTCTCAGGAACCATTCAAGGCAGTGCATCATTTTTGCGTTTTATTTAATTATTTTATTCAATTTTAACTGGTAAAAATACTTAAGAGTGGTAAAAATACGTAGATTAATTTTCTGGGAAAATTCAACTTAAAAAGATTTATATATATTAATTTGTCTGAGCAATGAACGAGTTCTCTTATTCGGTAAATATTTATGCATCTAATTACTTTTCGGAGCGCTAAGGGTTAAATAAAAATCTTTGAACTTCAATCAACTAAATCATTCACTAAAAATAAATAATTTATGAAATTTAAATATCATTCTTCCATAAAAATTGCCGATTTTAGAACACTTCATAGTCCATTTCAAAGAAGATACGCCAATCTTTTGCCAGGATTTCTCAACAGTGATTGGCCTATGATTATGAAAATATTGATTGTTCTAATATTGATATGTAAATACGAACAGATTTGATTGCAGAAGACAGAAAGTTTATTTATTGAACTTGAGCTAAGAGTTGAAGTGTCAAGAGTATTTCGCAGAATATGACTCCTTAGGACAAAAGGACTGTGTAAAATTTAAACTTCCTAATTTTTTCATAAGAACATTTATTCACTGAAGTCAAATAAAATATTTTCATTTGCATCATTTAAATGTTTTGAAAGTAAAACTAAAAACTGAATTTTACGATGAATTAGAGAAATTTTTGTTGAGTAATTCTTTAAGATATTGTATAAATTACAAAAATTATTCTGCATTGCATATACAGCTTCAATGCTGAGCGACTCTACATTCAATTTTTATATTCAAAAAATATATGCTTGGTTTCAATAAAAAATGTTTTTATATTAATTGCAGTTTAACATTTCACTCTAATTTAACATACAAATTTTATGAGCTGTGACAGAAATTAGTAAGTAATACAATGAACAGAACTGTTTAAGGTCTACATAATAGTATGATTGAATTTTATAACTATCAAAATCTGAAACTTTGATAGCTAAATATTTTGCAGAAAAAGCTATTAAGAGATCAAGTTACATAAAATATATAATTGAAAATATTAGAGATCTTTTATACTGGCGAACTGCTGGTCACTAAGGCGAGTAGTTGCTTAATAAAGATATTGCTTAGTGAACTATTGAAATATATACACACACACATATATTTTTTCCCTTTTATGAGTATATTAATAGCGAATTTCAAGAAAATTCATTCAGAAATTTGAGATTGTTCAAATATTAGCAAATAAAACAGCTATAGATTCTCTTATATCTTACTTCTTTTTCAGTGAATTTAACTCCGCTATTTATTTTTCTGATAAAAACAGTCGTACTTTTCTATCAATAATACAATTATTTATCATTTATAGCAAGATATATGAATAAGATAAATGTATGCAGAAGATCTCATAAATGCAAGATCAAATAAATTTTTTACAAAAAAAAAAGCAGACAAAATGACATTGATTTCTGAATCATATATATATTTAAAAAATACTGTTATAAAAATATCCAGAGGGGAAAAAGCTACGCAAACATTCTTATTGTGTTTTTTTTTCTGGTCCTGCACTTGAAAATAATATTTGTGATTTTTTTTATTTCAGATTTACGAATAAACCGTCACCCCTCTAGATGCGCGCCAAGTTTTCTTGCCAAAGGTTCAAATACCAGTAAACCTATAATGCAACAGGGGTAGGGAATAATAAATTGAGCGCAAAGTCCCCATTCCCACAATAGCATTATTAAAAGGACAAGAGGTGGGGGGGGGAGATGGAAAATGCCTTTAGAGAAACGAAATCATTTGAATCCATTCTTAGCAACAATTACGAAAATGCGCTTATCTTACTGTTTTTCACCATTAGCCGAAGTAAATCTGTCGAAGGTCCCTTACCCATTGCCCTCTTTCCCCTGGTGCCCTGGGCTCTTTGATGTCTGTTCATTTTACCGACAGTTTGCGGGAAGTTCTCGACCGTGGTTCAAAGGTGAGAGTGGTCCTACAATGAGTCAGATAACCGATTTATGATCATAACTGGAAATGCAAAGAACCACGGGAAAGGCGCTTAACAGTGTTAATTTAAGGATCCTGAAACAAACAGTACCTTGAATTTCTCGAGATGTTCCCTGGGTCCGATCCCACTAAGCATGAGGAGTTGAGCTGTGTTGGTGGTGCCCGCTGACATGATCACTTCTCGTCTGGCTCTCACTACGTACCTGGTGTTTTGGAAATCGAATTGGACGCCCACGGCTCGGCGATCACTCAACATTACCTGATCATAAGAAAATAAAAATAAAACGTGAAAAGTAATACAAATTATTGAGATTTCAACTTCATGACTGAATTTCAAAACCTACATCATATTTCAAGACAGACTTAAAGCAAATTCTGGCTTAATGTTTTAATATTTGAAACAGTAAAAGTTATTCAAAATATTAATTTTTTAGTAATTTTAGTACACGTATTTTCATAAAATTGTCGATTTAATGAAATATTAGAATAAGAATTATTATTTTCTGTATTTTTATACGTTAAAAAATGATGAGAAAATATTAAGTGTTAAAAAAATAAAAAGTTAGAAAACATTAAACTTTAGATAAAATTTCAAATTATTAAAAATAAATTTTAATTTTCAATCATATTTTCTACATTGATTATATTTATAGTTTTTAATACATTTCATTTATTATTATATTTTTTTTTATTAGAAGAGACTGAAATGTTTTGGAAAATCCCCCCGCCCTTCCTCCCAAAAATAATTCTCAGTAATTAGTATGTAGAATGTTCGAAAGAATTTTTCGTAATTTATTTTGTAAGATTCTTCTAAAGAACAGAAAGAGATCCGTCATCCTCCTTTTTTTATAACGAATTATATTTCGAAGAGCATTGTTCTTGGTTTATCATTCGCAAGTGTAATATTATGTTCTTATTCATTTTTTAAAAATTTACTAGTTTTGAAAAGCGGATATTGAATGATTAAATGTAATGTCATTGCAGATGGGCTTTTGTTCTCATCGGAACACCTTTAATTAAAGAATACAGCTGGAGAAATTTTTTTTGGCATTTTAAAATTATTTCTTCGAATTTAAATTCAAATTTTATGTTCTGAAAAGTAAATAACATTTTTCTGCACTTTACTATAGAGGGAAGAGGAATTTATAAATGAACTTGAAAATTCCGGGCATGACTCAAAATACGAAATAATTGCCTTAGAAAATAATTGTGTTAGAAGGAAAACAATAAAGATATTTAATAATTTAAAGCTATTAATCGGGAAACCTAGTAATATAAAATTACCTTTCTGACGTGCGCTTCAGCTAAGATATCTAAATTAGTTCGATTTTCTGCTGGGACGAGATATGCTTTAGCCGCGTTGCACCGCTGTCCATTTCGATATGTAGTCTGCAACTCATAATACCCTAAAGAAAAGTAATGGAAAAGTAAATTTCTCTTCGGATCACCTCATAATTCCATCATATTATACTTTTTATTTTTCATTGTAATGTGGCTATACAAAGCCCAAGCCGATATCAAAGCTCCATTAACTTTCACGAGACCATTCTTATACAAAGACATATGCTTACAATGGGATTTCTAATGTTAATTAGCAAATTCTCGGTACTAGTTGACAATCTGATGTCAGAATACAACCATAACAGAAATCAGGGCAGGATCGTTGTTCAGTCTTAGCAACCACTTGATTTGCCCTTAAGTAAAGACCTCGCCATTGCTTTTATTCTATATAATAGCCAACTTTGGCTATCAGTTCCCTCAGATTATAGATTTTTTTAAAAGGCTTAGTTATTAATATGGCATACATTAAAAAGTAGTCCATTTTGTTAAATGCAAATTAAAAAAGTATACATATTAAGGAATAAAAGCGGAGCTGAAAATACTACTAGAGAGGTGATGATCACTGAAAATCATGCGAGGGAATGGTTTGATGGATGTTTGGATCCATCATGGTATTTAAAAACTTCGTTACGGATGGTGTATCAAAATGAATTAAAAATGTTATTAAAATTATAGGAGAAATGTACGGAAATGGAACTTGTACCATTAGATTGATAATTTTTTGAGTCTTAAGATAGTACAAAAAATATTTTTTAATATAATTGTTGTGAATGATTTGAACATCAAATTCAAAGGGCAAATCATAATGATTATCTGGTGACATCTAAGCCTATTTCTGTGCTCCTGCAAGCTGGTAACTTGACCAATCCGCGACTAAATTCAAACCTCCTTTTTTTTGTGACATCATGTACTTTAAAAATAAATAAATAAATCTTGATAGGGATTTTTTTGAAAAAGTGAGACTGTGGAAAAGGAAATTTAGGGAGAGAATATATAGACAGAGAGCGAGAGAATATTTTAACTTTATCAGTTTTACAGAGATCGTGTATGAATAATTAAATAAGAAAGGTGGAATTGGATCAGGAAATAAGAGGTCATTTTAGAATGAAGTTAATATGGGTTAAAATTTAAAAAAAATTGGAAATTAGAATTCAAATTAGAGTAAGAGATATCTTCGCATATATATAAGTTTGAAGTAATTAAAGAGTTAATATCCACAATGACAAAAAAAAGGGACTTCAATCTATTGCTGCTTTCCAAAAATAACAAATTCTACAAAAACGTATTTAAGTGAAATAATAATAAAAATCGTTAAACTTTAAGCAAAGTAAAGCAAATTATATCAAGTATTATTATTTAGGTAAAAAAAATTGAGATCTATATTAATTTTTCTAGATTTCAAATTCATAATTTTATTTATATATCCTTACTTTTATTCGATAGGAGTTCGTATACCTTATTTGTATTCTGGCCCTCAAAGTCCAAATGGAAGCGTTGTCTTTAAGTGTCTAGACTTTTGAATGTGCTTTGTCATAAATACTCACTAAATTTATTGGATAATAATTTTTTTTTTTTGTTAAAAGTTCTGTTTTATGCTAGAATGCGATGAAGAAAACTTCTTGCCTGTCTGACGGCCATCATTCGAGTCGACAACTCTGAGACCCAGTTGCTGAGCCGCTTCTCGTATAGGGGGTTTTACATCTGGTTCATATCTCGGTGTCTCAACTGTCAAAGGGCCACCTACACCGTGATAACCTAAAAGAATGGAAAAAAAATCTTTTTTAAAAAACATTTGGTACCATGGTATGTCAGGGCCATTTCTTTTTTGATAAAGGCGTAATGAAATGTTTCAGGATTCGTTTGATATTGGGATCATTTAGTTTATTAAATTAAGAATAGCTTCATTTGTCAATTACTTTTATTAATTAACCCATTAACTGCCAATTTATTTTGTTGGCCGAAAAAATTATACTTATGCACAAAAAGTTGTATAATGACAGTATAATTATGTTCAAATTATATTTTATTTTGAAAATGTTTGATATTTTTTAATAAATGTATCGTTAAAATAATTAGTAAAATAAAAATAAGAACTAAAAACTGAGTAAGTAGCAAATCATTATTATAAATTCTAGATTACATATTTATATACAGTATTTCATTATAATATTAAAACCAAATAAAAATATAATGCTTCAAATATGTCATTTCTGTTCCTTTTATCTTACAGAGCAATTTCAAATTCTATTTCATATGAATCTGAAAATCGATCAGAATAATTAAATTCCTCATACATTACAATATCACCAGGTTTGAATGAAGAATCTATAAATGCAGCATCATATATTATTTTATTTTTATCATGATATTCTATTGTATTATCTTTAGCCAATTTTCTGGCTTCTTCTGCTTTAGGATAGAATTGATTTTGAGTTAACAGAGGAGGATTAGGTAAAGTGCCAAATAAGAAATATACAGGGGGCAATTTTATAACTGAATGGGTTTTTAAATCATATTCATTGATTACTTATTTTTCCAAGTTTTTCCAAGTTTCCAAAAGTTTAGTCCAAGTAATTTTGGTAAAAGAAGAATTAACCTTCCACTTTAATTTAGTTACTATTGCCTAGTTAATTCTTTTACACTTCCCATTAGTTTGTGGATGATGTGAAGATGATAACAGATGCTTTACACTGTAATTACTGAGGAAATATTTGAATTTAGATGAGGTAAAAACACCGTTTCTATCAGATAATAATTTGGAAGGGACTTGAATTTGAAAAACATGTTTTAATATATTAATATAAGTTTCAGAATTTTCATTTTTGGAAGGAAAAGCCCTAGTTGACTAAATAATATGTAAGCATATAATTCTCTGAAGCAGAAGGCAGGTTCGAAGACATAGGAGAGACATTTTGGGTTTTTAAATTAATTTTAATCCATCCCGGGAAGGCAATTTATTTACAAGCAGGCGCGGACAGAACACGTCCACAACAGCGCGGAACAAAAGCAGTAGTAAGGAAGGGGGCGAAACAAATGATCACAAATCTTATATAACATGGAATTTCCGGCCACGTGTCAATTCAATACTCGAGTTGACCTTGGATAAGGGAACCAAAGGGATCATTTTCACTTGACTCGTGAAACTGATGGCGCATCATTTTTGAAAACTTCAAAAGTGTAATAGGATTAGAAACAAGACAACATTTTAGAATGACCCCGACATGGGCCGAATTAGGCAAAAATTTAGGATATTGCAATTTAGGACAGCATTTTGTTTTTAGGACATTGCAAAATTAGGACAGCATTTTATTCTGAAAGAAAGACGAAAGCATAGTTGCGCAGAAATGAATACAAT
>JAPMOR010030663.1:0-15130 GCA_026543865.1 Argiope aurantia | reverse complement strand
TTTTTTTTAATTAAACTAATTTTAAACAAACAACACCAACAAGAAGAACTGATTGGACATCTACAAAAAGAAGCCGAATTGTCATACTGAGAGAAAATGGCCTCTCTTATGCTGAAATTGCAAGACAAGTTGGTGGTTCAGTGACTTGTTCTGGTGTACGAAAGTTCTGTTTAAGTTATGAAAAAACGAAATCAGGGGAAAATAAGGCCAAATCAGGCAGGAAAAAAAAATGCACAACTGCTACTGCCGATAGAAAAATTAAACGGCTATGCCTTCAAGATAGAAAAATTTCATCAGATGCCATTAGATGTGAAATGAATGCAGCTGGTATTTCAGTAAGTTCAAGAACAAAAAGAAGAAGGTTATCAGGATTTGGACTACAAGCTAGAATTCCAAGGAAAAAACCATATTTAAATCATAAGCAATTAGAAAAACGAGTTAAGTGGGCTAAAGAATACATTAAATGGTCAGAAAATCAATGGAAGCAAGTAATCTGGAGCGATGAGACTAAAATATCGCTCTTTGGTAGTGATGGTAGAAAATACGTGAGACGTAGAGTAGGTGAAGCGCTTCAACCTGATTGCATTGAAGCAACTACAAAAACAACAACAAATGCCATGATTTGGGCATGTATGTCTGCAGATGGTGTGAGCCGAATTCAAGTGATTGATGGCATCCTGAATAACAAAAAATACATCGAAATTGTCCTGGAACGAAATTGATACCTTCCATCAGGGATTTCTTCCCCAACAAAGCACCATTTATTTTTCAGCAGGATTCAGCTCCATGCTACACAGCAAAAGTATGCAAAGCATGGTTTCAAAATAAATAGATGTATACCATGGCCAGGAGCAGCCCTGATCTCAATCCAATTGAAAATTTGTGGCGAAGTTTGAAAATTCTTGTACGAAAAAAACGTCCATCCAATAAAAGACAACTTATTGAATCTATAATTGATTATTGGCATCATATGATTACGAAAAATGAACTCCAAACACTCGTTCACTCGATGAAAAGACGCTGTGAAGCTGTCTTAAAAAATAAGGGTTATCCTACTAAGTATTGATTGTGTAAGTATCACTTCAAAAAAAATGCAAATCTAAGATAGATCTTACTAAAATGAGCATAACTTTTTTGTAATACAGATGTTGTAATACTGTTTTAGTTATTAAATCCTACATTAAATTACCTTCAATTTGATATATAAACATTTGTATTTAAGTGAAAATTAATATATTCTACAAGCACGGAAAGTTGAAAAACATGAAACTTTCAAAAAATGTCCACACTTTTGGCCACCACTGTATATGATGATATTTTGCTTATATTATAATTAATAATTATAAAAATACAATAATATATTACAATCATTAAAATTATCATAAATGCAAAAACTACATTTTTCTACGCAATACAGGAAAAATCGAAAATTCTACATATTTCATTTTATACATATTGTTATCGAAACATTTTTTCAAATTATGTTTTAAAACATGTCGATATTGCTTTTATATTACAAATTATTCCACACAATTCTATTTTTTCTACAGAATATTGTTGAATATTCTTTCTACAGAATGTATATTATATGCCGGGTGATTATAAAAAGCTATTACGATATATATGAAATCGTAATAATCATACCTTTCACAAAAACGGATTCAAGTTTTGGTACAAGGTATTTTAAGGTATGTGCTCAAGAATCATATGTAGAACAACAGTTGCGGTAACAGAAACAAAATTTAAAAATTTTCAAAAGGTAATACCAATTTTTTTATTGGATTGTCTTCTTCATAGCAAAAAAAAGTAATAAATAGATTTGGAACGGTATCTGCAGCACGAAAATCACCAGAGCTAGACAGACTGAGAAAATAGAAAATAATTGTGTTGAGCCTAACAGAGACATAAAATTCAACAGATTTCTTTCGGCAGGGTACGTGGTTTGGTTCTAAGCACCATCTGCTGAAACAAATTATCATCATGGTTGGAGTAGGTCAAGCAGAAAGCTAGTCAAATGAAACACAATACAGTGTTTTCTTTGCTGTTGTGTCTCTACTGTTGCGAATTATTTTCTCTTTTCTTAGTTTGTTTAGCTGGTGATTTTCATGGATTCCGTTCCTGCGAACATTATGATAGTTACTTTCTCATATATCCGAAAAATATTTTTATAATAGTTTTTTTTTTGTAATCATCCGGTATATGTAATTAGCTATTGAATTAATATATAAATTGAATTATTTCTTATAAATCTTAGCCTTACATTTGAATTCAACTATCGCATGTTGTCCACTCATATAATATTCTATAAAAGGCTTTACAATTTTACTATATTGAAAGAATGATAGAGTACCCTAACCTGAATCACCGGACCGATTTCGAGAATTTTTATTTCATTTGAAAGAACATAACATTTACATAATCCATCAATGATCGCTTGACCGTACACTTAAGTTTAGAGAAATATCTAGAATAAAAACTTAATACAATTTCCTTGCTGCAATAGCTGAATCAATTTTGCCAATATAATTTGTCACTTTGTGTTCGTAGGTAATCAATTAGAGTGCACCATGCTTATTGAGTAAATATAATTTAAAATAACCAGAATTCTTACTTGATGTGATAGCTAGTTCATCCAATGGTGTTTATGCTCAAATGTGCTAAATGGTCTCACATCATATTATTTAATTTAAAAGCCATGAATTGTAAATGTTAAGACTAGAATAATATTTGCAAGTAACATGAAGATAATTTACTTATTCGTGAAATGACTATTTCGAATAGAGAGGCGACATTTTCTTAAATATATTAATGATAGAAAAATGTCTCGAATTAAAAATATCCAATTTAAAATATTAAGTATTGTAAGCAATTAACTGATCCAAGGCTACAAAAGTTTTAGTAAGTCACTGTATATACTACTAAATCAATTCTTATGCCAAAAAATTAATCGTAAGTTCTTACTAGAATTGTAACTCTGTAAAATCACAAAATGTTTTCACCGATACATTTAAATAATCTTTAACATTCATTCAATAGTTAATAAAAGAAGGTTATGGAAATATTTTGAAGTATTAATTCATAAAATGGAACCCAATTGCTACATAGAATACAAAACCCATTGTTCGTTTTAAATACAACGTTTCATTTCTTCAGAAAAGCGAAAACAGAAGAAATGAATGAAACATTCTCCACTCATTTCATTTCCTTTCTTCTCAATCTTTTCAATCTACCCAATGCAATTAGAAATTTTAAATATCAATGCTTTATTGATTTTGGAGTTTGAATAGAAATGAAAAGAAACAAACGAACAATTAAAAAGAACTTAATTCCGACGAATAAAGAGCTGAACCAGAAATAACCTATTCCATTATTCATGATAGGAGAGTAGATTAATTTTTGTGAGAATCTCGCAGATGATTTCTTTTTTTGATTCGAATCCTCTGCATTCATTGAGAGATGGGAGATCCGTTTGAAAACTTTGTTTGTCTTTGCAGTCAATAAAAATCTTCTAGTTTTATCGGAACGAACTTCCTTTGTTCTTTCAGTATCTTCTAGAATTGGCAATAAAAATCGTCTGCCATCTATCGTGATAGAAATTTACCCCTTTTGGTCCTTAAGGGCATTATATGGAATTGGTATTTACATGGGATTTCAATTACAGAAGTTAAACATAGCACGAATAAATTTTTCTTAATTTGGTGAGAATTGAAATGCAATAATTTCTGTCTGAAATTTCTTTTTCTATATCGAAATGGATAATGAGGCGGTTTCACAGAAAAAAAAACTTTTATGGCATTGCATAGAAAATTGAAAAAGTGCAATCGTAGTGCTTTTTATTTTAATACACTTTGAAGGAATAGATGCTAAGTAGATTACATTTTTAAAGTTCTGTGCATAACATAGAAGTTAGTAAATTCAATAAAAATAAAAGAATTTTGGGAATCCATTTTACTTTGTGAAATAGAATTTTAACGCTGTTAATAATCCGAAATATAGGAATTATTTTTAAACAAAATGAGGAATTTGTAAGTTTTCTGCTGAATATATTTTAAAGAATATCTATTAATAATAAAAATTGTTGTGTCTGTATACAGGTTGTCTCAAAAAATTGACCGTGGCTTTTATTCCTTAAATATTGATCATAGACATATACTGTAAATTACAAAGTTGCTTATAAAAAGGTGCAAAATGTAAGGAAATCGATTAAAATTTTCAGGATATTAAACTTTAAAAAAATACAAAAATTTAAATTTTTATACAAACCCCGTACAAAAAATTCCCCAGTGAATAAAATATTTCCCATCCTCAAATAAGGTCCACAAAAGCCTCAAAGAAATGAAACTACATAAATGCTGACTTAAACCACTTTCCGATACCTGGATATGAGTTCGCATAAAGGAAAAATCAAGTCGTATGTCGTGCTTTAGGGGTCATACACAAATTAACAAAGAAAATAATGATGGAATAAATAAATAATAATTTTGGTACTTATTGGTTCAAAAGTATTAAAAAATTTGTAAAAATAATAAGCTAAATGAAAGATTACATAACTTAAAGGAAAGATTGCATAAAGGAAAGATTACATACGATTTTTTGCAAGTTTATTGACTGTGCTATTTTTAAGTTATATTCTGTCACTCATAATATACAATTTCGAAGCAATTTTCAGGAAGCATCGATTTTAAAATTTGTATTTAAAACTGAAGATATCAAGCATATTTAATTTCCTTATGATGCATTCCTGCGTCGCGTCAACTGCACTGAAGCTGTAAACATTTGCATTTTAATTTGTGATTGACCCTTCTCCAACTTTGTTTTAGCATACCTTTGAGAGTTTTCATGATGAAATATTGAAATTTTTCACATGACCTTATTTAAGGATAGGGCACATTTTACTCAATGCCAATTTTTTTGTACGGGGTTTGTATAAAAATTTGAATTTTGTATTTTTTTAATTCCCTGAAATATTTAATCGATTTCATAACATTTCACACCTTATTTTACGCAACTTTGTAATTTACATTATATGTCTATAATCAATATTTAAGGAATAAAAGCCGCGGTCAAGGTTTTTGAGACACCCTATATATGTTGGTTTACTACGGGTAGACCATTTGCTCTAGAGCTATCAAACATAGCGCTTATATAATTTGGAGATTAAGAACAAGCACTTTAAAAAGATATATTTTTAAATAAAATTTCATGAGAACTTTTATTAATTAAAAATTGAATGTATCTTCGACACTTTACGACTGTAATTTTTAAAAATATTAGAGCAAAAAATTGATTTTCACGGCATTAAAAATTAAAAAAAATAAAATATATTCTCTAAAATTGAATTATTTTTCAATAAATTTAAATGTGTCTTTTTAATGCTGCTAGTTTAATAATTAATGCACATTTTTTTTTCTGAATTTTGGAATTTTTTTTAAAGTATTTTTCTTATTGAAATTCTCAAAAATAAACTCCATCGTTTTGACGAAATTCAAATCGTTTTCATTATTTCATCAAAGGATTAATCACATGATTTCCTCCATTGATGAAAACTATGGAAGAAAGATTCTATTTAAGATCTGTGGAGTTTATTGAACCAACCATCGACAGTGGTCTCCCTAAAACTTGCTCGCATACTCTCTAATAAAGGTGTTATCCCAGAGATTGCCTCGCATCACAATGACAAGTGTAAAGGAAATATTAAACTCTGGGATGAATCTGAATCTGTTGTGTGACCCTTGACTAGTATTTTAGCAATTTATCGCTGGGAAATAGTTAATAGTATCCGAAAATCGAATTTGTGCTTTAGATGTATTTTTCCTAATCCTACTGAAATCAACATTTGACACAGATTAGCAATTAAAGTCACAAACTCACATACCAAATTTGACAAATTTAAGTTTTTGAGTTTAGAGTTATGGCCTTTACATACTTGAAAGCATAGATCGACATACTGTCAAACCCACTTTGGATTTAACTTAAATTTTGATATGCATTTCCAATTAAATATGGGCTTAGACTTTTATTCATATATTAACTTTTTGTTTTGTACTTATGTTAAATTATATTAGGACACTGGACAGACAGACTTCATATGAACGAATGTTGCTCAAAATATGATAGAAATAAAAAATAGTGGCGTAAAAATCGTCTAGAAAATTTAATTCATCTTGCCCAAATTATTCTTATCATTGTCACAGACATAGATAACTCAAGATAGACAGCATTTTCCTAAAATGTATTTTTTGAAATGATGGAGATCTAAAACGTAGAGATCTGTCAAAATCTCTATTTCGAATTTTTTGACGTTAACAATACTTCCTCTATGCTATATTATATTATATATATATATATAATATATTTCGTATATATATATATATATAATATATATGAAAAAGTAATAAAAAGTGAAATATATCTACAAAGGAATAAAATGAAGAATCAAAAGCTAGAACATAAATGAACCGGACAATAACATATTAAAAAAAACATTTTCCTATTTTTAGATTAGTCAGCATTAGGAAGTTTCCTGTACACAGTGAACGAAACATATACAAGACAGTTAAACAGTTAAAAGAACATGGTTTTAATGTCTGACATTTTAAAGGCATCACGGAAATGCAATTACATATAAACAAATTAGCTGAAATTAAATATAACAAATATTCTTGGCGTACCAATTGGTTGTCAAAATAAAATACAAGTATTTAAAAATAAATGAATTCGATTCTGGTCCAAAATATCGAATCGTGAAATTGTATTAGATTTAAGTTATCACATTTATTCTATTATAAAAATTTGCTTTTGAATTACATTGATAACAAACATAAAAAGTGATAAATTAAAAAAAATATTCTTTCAATGTTCGAGAGTATAAAACAAGGAGGAAAAATAAACATTGAAAATTATTCTTGCTTATGTTTTAAGTGTCATAAATTAAAAGGAAAATAAATTGGATATAAAATTTTGTAAGTGAAAAACTTACTTTTTTGAAAACGTAAGTGGAACACAATTTTCTTCCAAGAATATATTTCAAAGATACTGAGTAAAAAAGATAGTTAATTTTAATTTAAACAATACTCAAAATTTTCAAAAGTACTCTTTATTTGCAGTTTTACATCTTAAGAAGAATTTACTTTCAATTGCGGTTGCTTTAAATTCAATAATCTGCTTTCTATATCAATTTAAGCGATTTTTCCTTCGCTTATTTTATAAATTACAAGCAGCAAGCAAGTCAATAAACATTAAAACACTGTAAATATTTATTGATAATTCTGATAACTGAATTTTTTCATGTAAAAGTCCTCGGATTTTGCAATGTACTATAGTGCTCTTTGAGTATATTTATGTAATGGGATAAGCATCGTAATATATTACCATTGTCTTATAATAATCATAGAAAACTATTCGAAGTAATTTAATGTTTTTATCACAGAAAAAATTATCTGAACAGCAATTCAGAAATTTAGAATATTTTTAAAATAATCTTAGCATTTAATATATATTTTTTCTTTTTGATGTTTATATTTTCTAAATCTCTGTTTCCTATTGAAGTAGATAATACCAATTTGCACAACATAATCCATGAAAAGCATTTCAAATATGTAGTTATATTAACAATATCGTCGTTTTTTAAATATTATTGAGTTTTCTGTAGAAAATATTGAAAATGATCCAAATACCAGGGAAACAGTCTCCCAAAAACGTTCTTGCATACTTTCTAATAAATATATATCACCCCCCCCCCCACTTCAGCAAAGCTATGAGCGCCTTGAGAGCTCAGAGTTTTATTTTCAGACATCCACATATAAGAATTATGAGATTCGAAGTATAGTAAAGAATTTTGGTACTCGTGTTATTATTGTATATATTAGCGAAAAATAGTTACGAAATAACGATTTTTTTTAATGATTCTAGCGTTTCTACAGAATCTAGAGCGCAAATTTTGGTACTTGTTTCTATGACCAGTAAACTATCATTATTAATTAATTTATACTACGACTAAATTATTTTAATTCTTTTATACTATATATTTTATTCTATTCTAATTTTAAATCTCACAATATTCCTCAACATTTCCATTTACTAATGCCTACCCTTTAAGAAAACATTGATTTAATTTCTGCAAGTAAATACCTGAATTGAATACAGTCATGTTACATTGTACATCAATTGCTCTATGTAATTATATCAATAAGATTTTAAAGCCTTAATAATTATAACTAAAAGTAGTAGTTATTTTCTAAATAATTAGATAATTATTTTTTTAAAATCCTATTTAAAAAACACGTCTAGACAATATTTTTTATTAAGATGTATGAGAAAAATAACTTTCTTTACAAAAACGAAAATTTGACTCAGCCACAAATTTATGCAAACAATTTTTCAGTCTACATTTATTTAATTTAGATTTTAAATTAAAAATAATATTTTAGGATTTCTGATAATATAATTAATATTATTCCTGTTAAACAAATAATTTATTCTAAAAAAATTGTAAACAGATATTAATACTCTCATTAATTGTATCCATGAAATTAATACTGTTATTCAACTTTCTCAATCGATTAAGTTAAGATTTTAATTGCTCTAAAGAATGGAATTATCACGCTTCAGCCCACAAGTTAAATTTCGTCTAATAAAATCCGAAAAAAAATTTGAATGCCAAAAAATATTAATTTATTTCTCCGATGTATAATGAAGTAAATATCGTTAATAAGCAAGCATAATTATAATTAGTACGCTGCATTATGTTGCTAAGTAAACACATTTTAAAAATAAAATTTTCTAAATTATTTAAAATTTTTAATTAAATATTTTTTTTCATGATGCTAAGAAATCTCATATAATCATGAAAATATTGAAAAACTATCTTCTTCTAATAAAGGAGAATATGAGTACATTGTTATGAATTTGGAGTTCTTTGGATTTGTTAGACGATGAAGAAAAGATCCTTTAAAAGTATAAAATATTTATTCCAGAACATTCCAGCAAATTCAGGACTTTACACAAACCAAATATTACACAAACGCGAATAAACAGACTAATACACGCAATACACAGCAGCACACTACAACAAACAGTAGTCTACAAGTAGTAATTGGTAGTAAAACAGACACAGCACATAAAGCGGTCAGACTGAATTCAGCAGGAGGAGGGAATCATATTATCTACACTCTAGGTCTCCCCAAACGCCTGAAATTCTTCACTGTCTCCTCGCTTTAGTTGTATACAACTCACTACTCACTATACACGACTCGGTACAGTTTCGATAATAAACACCAGGATTGGCCACACAGATCAATTCAGAAAACGCTAGAGTTTCACTAACACTTGTATTTCACTGGACTGACATAACTAATTCACCGTTGATTTGCTATGCGACTCTAAACGTCCCGACGATTTTATTAACGACTAGCCGCCTTTGGCGACCAGCCGGTTCGCCAGTATTACCGCTCGCTACAATTTTAATTTAAATATTTTAAGTAACTGGTCTCTTAAAGGATTCTCAAACAAAACATTTTTAATCTTCAAATTTTGATAGTCATACCAAACTTATATTGTTTAGATCGTTTCGTTCAATTTACTATATATATTTTGCTAATTTGTTGCCATTTCCGGTAAAACTTCAACTTTAATTAAAAATGTAAATGACGAAATTGCAATTAATATTAAGATATTTTTTAATAAAACCAAGCGTTTTATTTTATTTATCATCTTTATTGTTATTTATTAATTATTATTATTATTGAATATGAGTATTGCAAACAGAATCGCTCGGAATTTAAGTCTTATGTTAACTACAAAATATTTTTCATAGTTTATGTAATATCTCAAACAATAATTCAACAAAAATTTCTGAGATTCAGTATAAAATTCAGTTTTTAGTTTTGCTTTCAAAAGGATTGAAATGAAATCAATAATAATATTTTGTTCCTGCTTATAAATATATTTCAAAAATTATGAAGTCTAAATTTAATGCAGTAAGGTATCATATTCTGATAAATATTCTGGACACACCAAATTTTAAATAAATGAATGAATGTTTCTATTTTCCACGATCAACTAAGACTTATTTATGAAGTTTTAAATGTTAAAAATTTAGAAAAACTCACCATTTTCATAATCTTAGGCCAATTAATCTTGAGAAACCTGCGCGCTTATTGGCGTATTTTCTTTGAAACGTTCGATGAAAAATCTAAAATTATCCTTTTTTTATTGAATAGTGATATTCAAATCTTCATAAATCAGTCAGTTTAAGTGATTTGAAATTAACTCTTAAAAGTCAGTGATTTAGTTGATTGGAAATTAACTCTATGACCACCATAAAATCTGTGCTTTCTCTTGTGGTGTATGCATTCTCCTTAATATCCGCTCGAATAAAACATCACATACAAAAGTACTACATAGAACAAACACATCAAAAGTAAACATAACATTTCAATAGTTGCCAAAAACAAAAGAGAGAAAAATGCAATTAATAAGCAGACGATATTTAGAAAAGTACAGATATTTAGACTGGAAAATGAAATTATCTGAAATTAAAAACACGCGCAGACGATATTTACAAAAGTAAAAATATTCAAACCTGAAAAGGAAAATATATGAGTTATTCCATCAATAAATGCCATAAGTTTGTTTACATCTTCATTATTTTATGAGTCATTAAATATCAAAATGGATCCGGGATAATTTTTCTTGAATTTATTTTTTAGAAAAAATAATATTTCATATTTGTTTTATTTCCTACAGACACGCGCCAAAAATTATATTTTTGCAGATTTCATTTCCAAAAAGATTTAATTTATTTTCAGTAATAGCTTTAATCAATGTGATGGCAACACTTTGAAAAAAGCTATTTTTTTTTCTCATGAATGCGAAACGTGCTTAATCCTTATTTTTATTTTTGACGAAAAAAATTATTGAAAAACATAGTTAAAATATTTATTTAAAAATTCATTAAAAATAGAAATTTAATTTTAAGGTTAAAACAGTAATATCATTTAAAAGATAAATTTTTGATCTTTAACTTCATGTAAAAATCTTTTTTGTGCGGTAATATTTTCGGCAGTTATAGCAGAAACACGTCAAAATTTCGCTTAATTTTTAAATAAATAAAATTCTAGTTAAAAATTCGAAAAAATAACCCCCAGGTGCACATTCCCGGCCTCCAAGGTATACACGTGCCAAATTTGGTAGCTGTAGGTTGAATGGTCTGGTCTGTAGACCGCCAACACACACACACACACACAAACACACACACACACACACACACATTGAGCTTTATTATAAGTATAGATTGTCTTCAGCTTAAACTGCCGGGCTCTTATAGTTTTCGGAGTAGGGCAGTGGAGGTTCTGAAACCATGGAGCATATATCAGTTCCTATTGGCTCTATCGCCAAAATTCATAAAGATTCCATTATTTTCTATTTTATTGCCTAAGTCACCAGATGGATGCCAAGTTTGTTGCCAAGCTCTGGGATCACTAATTCAGCATCCAATCAGCATCATCAGAGCTCACCGTAAAACGGTCTTTCCAGTAATTGAACTAACTTTGTTGGGAAGCAATATTACAGATTTGTAAAAATATTTTTGTGAGTGGATGTTGGCGCTTTTTAGGCTAAATCGTTGATGTATAACCATAAAATTTAGAACACATACACTTTGGAATACGGACATGTGCATCTCGGAGCGATCTTTTAATTAGAATTTAGTTTCTGCAATATTATAGAACAAAATTGAATTTTTCATAATATTAGGATTAAAAAGATATTTCTGATGTTACATTTGTTGCAATGCAAATTTTTATTAATTTTAATGTTAAAATTTTTTGTTTATTTTACAGTAACATATTACACTGGTGAAATGAAACTAAAATCTGTTTCATTGTCTCTGCTAGTGTTTCATCCGAGCTTTTTCATCTTGTAGTCGATGATCAAGATAGTCAAGAAAAAGAAACCCGGCCAATACAAAGTGAATATTTGACCTATTTTTTCCATATTGATTAGGTTTTAGCAAAATGTATGTTTTTAATAAATTCTTTAATTTTTTTTATTTTACTTGCATTTAAGATTTAACTTCAGAATCAAGCAACCATAAAAATTTTTTGCCATTTTTAAACAATGACCCTTTTTCATATGACATAAGTGGGTGCCAGCAGGCCCCAAAATTGAAGGAAATGCTTAATAATCAGAATGGCGGAAAGTTTCTAAAATAGTATGAGTTAAATGCTCATTATAATATGTACTTTAAGAAGACCTTGATCAGGAAGCTATACAGACATAGTGACATAAAGTGTTTAATTAAAATTTTAAATAATATAATTACTAATCTGGGTGAATCAATTAGTCATTGAAGGCGGCTATTAAAGCAAAAGAAATTTTCTCCAGAACCATCACATCTAATAGGATTATAAAGTAAAATTAACGAACTCCTCAAGAGCACATTGCTGGAATTGCAATATATGAAGGCCGAAGGACATAATGGATATAACTTTCAAGCTAGGGTGGTAAATATCAAAATTTAAATTCGAAATATTCCTCGAAAATATAAGATGTACAGGCAGATGACCGCTATTGACATATCAAGAGTCAGGTTTTAATATGACACAAGAATTTGAGAAATCGATATACTGGATGTGATTCAGGGATATTGTCATTGCCCCCCCCCCTTAGAATAAGTATTTTTAAATAGTGTATTGATATTTCTTTTTTCAAAAATGGATGATGGTGGGGCACAGGAAGATTGTATCTAAGAATTATGACTCTCATCGCTACTAATAATAAAGGAGAACGTGTGTACATTTTTGGTGCTCTTCAAACCAAACCGTTTGACCTAGATCTGCCAAATTTGGCACTTATATTCTTTAGAAGTTGGGAAAGTTGACTTTTTTTATGTCGCACTAAAAATGCATTCTGATAAAAATCTTCATTTAGTTTTTATTATTTACTCCTTTTTGTCGTTTATTTGGTTCCCAGTGATACAATATTAACCATCTAATATAATAAATACTTAAAAAAACATTTAAATCAACAAGATACAATTAAACATTTATTCGGTTTTCCCAATCAGTTAATCCAAATTTTGAAATATGATGAGTTAATGATTTTCTGTAATTTATAAGCTACTGAATGTAACTGTTCAGTAATGAATAAGTTACTGAATTTTATTGCTTCCACAATAAAATGTTTAATGGAACTAAAAATATTAATTGATATAAATCATTTATCTCTGTTACTTAATTTTAAAATTTTCTCAATCGACTAATAAAATATACAGTAAAAAATCTCGAATTACTGCTACAAAAAAAGTGATAAAATTCTTGGTGGAACTAAAAATACTAAGTGATATCAATCATTTAGTACTATTACTTAATTTAAAAATTTTCTGAATCGATTGAACAAAATATACATTAAAAAATCTCGAAATACTGCTGCAAAAAAAGTGAATGGACTGCAAACATACTGAATAATAATAAATGAAGTTTAATTCAAGGAAACAAGAACGCAGAAAAAATGAAAACAAAGGCAATATTTGCTGAAATCAATAAAAATACACGAAGCATTCATGAAACATCCACTCAACTATAACAGGCGTATACCGCATGAGCTGGTTATGCAATGACATTCATTATAGAGAATGAATTTCTCATATCACCGCCCACTTACAATCTCCGACTGTTTTTTTTTTCTTTTTTTTTTCGTGTGACTATTTAAGCCAAATTTTGCGCAGTAGCTTCTGAGGGTAAAGACAACTGAGCACCCGAGAGCAGAAGTCTGACTTCTAGCTCAAATGAAGATAGCACACATGCACTCGCTTGCACAACCCCTTTTTACAGGGGGGCTCATTCACGCACCTCACATAAAGAACACAAGGATGAGAATAATCAACGAACGAACCAGGACTCGAACCCGGGAAGCCTAGATCACGGGGAAGACGCGCTACTCCCAGGCCAGGACGTCGGCCGACTGAGGTATAGAACTTTGTTTAGAGTGTTACAATTTTCGGTTCTTAGTA
Organism: Argiope aurantia; assembly: GCA_026543865.1. Taxonomy (NCBI): domain Eukaryota; kingdom Metazoa; phylum Arthropoda; class Arachnida; order Araneae; family Araneidae; genus Argiope; species Argiope aurantia. The sequence goes on along the minus strand of JAPMOR010030663.1, from coordinate 1,119 downwards.
GAATTATTACTATAATTCTTACTTTCACCAGGATTTTCGTTTTTAATCACCAAATTGTCGCCAAGTATATCGTCAAAATAGTTAGCCATTGATATGTCATTCATTAAGAATACCTGTAAATCTCTCTTTTCAGCGACGATATTGACACATTAAAAGAAAGCAGTATTAAGAATTCGTGAAAATATGAATCTTTTTTAAGTTGTTGATCTACTCGCCAATAGAAAAATATTTTATCATAAAATTATTATTTGTAAATAGAATTAATTCTACTGAAACAAATGAAAAATACAATTTAATTTTTTTTAAATGAGCAGAGATTCATGTATAATAGAAATTCGTATATAACAGAATAATTGCATTTTAAATATAATTATGAAATTACTAATCATCTATATTCAATAGAAATTTAACTAATCTCCATCTAGTCTTTGAACTCCTAGGTATATTTTACATATATATATATATATATATATTATAAAATGTTTCACAAATAGTAAATGATTCATTTTATTTTAAAAATATGTGTTAAACATTGAAAAGAAAAAATTAAGTTTTATCGAAAAAAATTTCATGCAATTTAAAAGTTTAATAAGTGTAAATAGTGATTCTGAAAATAACGATTTTTTATTTACAGATGGCTGGCAAAGTAATTAACAGGGAGAATATTTACTGAAAAAAAATATAGGGCTATTAGAAACTGTTTTGAAATTAGTTTAAATAATGTAAAATAAATATGCAATTGCAAAAAAGGATCTGTTTCAATAAAAGCGGGAATGCTTTTATGGATCATTATTCGGCTGAAAATGTAAATATTTGTTTAATGATATTGAAAATCAAATAAATGCTTTTCAAATTGCTATTTATTTTTGAAATTTAATCATGAATGGTTTTTATTAAATTAAATGACCAAAACAAAATATAAGAATGATAAACTATTAATTAGTGTTATCTCTATTATATTAATGGTTATTCATAATTTATTAATTGAATGAATTCGATTTTATTTATGCTTAAAATTTGTCGACATTTCAAATGTTTAATTTTGTTGAATGTAATATATATTATATCATATTATATATATATATATATATATATATATATATATATATATATATATAT
>JAPMOR010030655.1:557745-572809 GCA_026543865.1 Argiope aurantia | reverse complement strand
CTCTTATTTATCTTTAACTTTGTTTGCATTAAATAAAAGATTATCTCTTGTCACTAATGGTATACAAAAACTGTGAATATTTCTAACACTTTCGCAAAGAAATGAATTACTACTTTTATGAAAACAGCGTTTATCTCAGCGTCACTCGCCAAAATGCATGAAACAGTAGAGCCACGATTTTTCCCACTGTCCTAAGCAAGAATATTACTCATTTTACTTTTGGGAATTTACATTTTAATTGTTTTTTAATATATATATATATATATATATATATATATATATATGCCTCATTGTCTATTTGAATTGCGTGTTGCAATTCCTTATCATATTATAAATAAGCAAATAATTATTCTATCTTTATTATTTGCAGGAAATTGCGTTGAACCAAACTAGAAGACGCAGCACTCTGATCGAAGAGTGGGAACGCAGAATTCAGAACTCCGGTGTTCAAGTATGAAAAATAGTGTAATTTACATCGGCATTGACGAAAGTGGACCTCCAGATGATTTGATCACACCTAAGAGATTATTTTTTCATTTAAATTTATTTTTATTACGCTGTTCTGTTTTGTTTTTCTTAATACCGAGGCTATAAAATGTGATTGTTAACAAAATGGTAAAAGTATATGATGCTTATTTTTTAAAAGAAAATTCATGTAATGATGAATGATTTAATGTTTATTCATTCTTGTGGTATCATGGAAATAGCTATTCAAATCGAAATAAATGTTTTGTTTCAACATTTGTGATATATTTTTTGTTGTTATTGTTATTTTCTAAAACAACTGATATTGAGCAACTTAGTTTAACTCTTTGACGAAGAATTATTTTTAATGCATGAAAAACTATAAATGTTTAATTTTTAGAGAATAGATTTAATAGTCTACTTAATACGAAGTGTAAACATAAACAACATGTCTGGAATAGAATTTGTTTTACAGAATTATGTAAAAAGTAATTATGGTCTTTCACTATGTCTTCACATTCGACAATTCTGTAATAAATTTATGAAGAAGGCAGTAATTTTTTTAAATAATAATTTTCTTATGTCTCAATTATTAAGCTGTATGAATCCTTGCAGGTTTTAATTTCATCACAGACATGAAAATATTCTATGAAGGGAGTAACTGAACACCTTCTGGATTATAGGGATATTTAATTTCGAGGAAACTTTTTTTTTTTTTTTTTTTTTTTGCTCAAACTAATAAAGAGTATCAGTATGTTTTAATTAAAAACACTTGACAATATTCTTCTTGAAAACAGACTCTGAAAAAATAAGTACGTTTTATCTCTTTCAAACCAACAAAGAACTTCAGTATTAGTGTTTAATCAAAAAGTTTTGACCATTGTCTTGTAGATGATAAGACTGTTTAAAAAAAAGGAGTAATTTTAGGTGGAGTAAGAAGGTACCAGCTTTTGATTTTTGCACTGTTGTAATATATAAAAATGTTCAGTGTATTTTACTCTTTAAACTGGTATATAAAACTTTATGAAATTAATCTCTTCTTTAAATACAAAAATGGTTTCTGGAGTAAATGAGTATATCCTCAGTAATATTTAGAAATAGTAAAGAGCAAAAGATAATAATTTTAGCTGATGTGTTGCTTTTGTGTTAATTAAAAATATTTAATTGCTAATTTCATGGTTATTTTTTTTAATTTAATACTTTCATTGTAAGTGAAAATGACTCTAATCTCTGCCACTACAGTGGATTGCCTGAGAGAGTTTCAGATACTATCAATTTATTTGCATAGAGGAAGTGGATAAATCTGATAAATATTCTATTAGTTACTTTGTGTTATTACACATAATTGTGTTTTTGAATTAGCATATAAGATCATCTAGTATGAATATATTTTTCACAGAAGGCATTCCTATTTGCTTGTTTTACTCCTTTAATTTGTTTCACTATAATAAATTTCCATTGATTTAAAACTACTGGTTATATTTGAAGCTGTTATTTTATGATAGATTTCATTTAACAGTTCAGGAAAATCAACCTTTTTTATATATTCTTTTCCTTCAGTTTGCTCACTGTCATTTTCCATCAGTTTCTCTCTCTCTCGATCTTTATACATCTACACACATCAACTCTAAGTTGTTATTGGACATGAGAGGAGGAAGCTTGATTAACTGTACCTGATTATAGTTTGCCTTTATAAATAAAATTAGATGAAATGCGACTTCCATACCTTAAAAAAATCACAGTATTGACTTCTCTGGCGGAATTTCGAGTATGAAACTTAACACAAACATTTTGACAAGAAATGCAATCAGGTCATTCACTTTTTTTTATGCTTTGCATTGAGTTTTGTCATAGAGTGCATCAATGCTCAGTTCTCCACGATCTTGTACCAATTATTCCTAATCAGTTTTAGAAAGGAGACAACTGGACATTTCCTTATACCATTTTTGTACCGAGCATAAGTTTAAAAAAATTAATCTGCTTAATGTAATCTTTGGAATATTCTTGGTTAATTTTAATGTAATTATGAAATACACCTATCAGACTAATTTGAGTGGTGTCTGAAGCTGTAAGCAGCAAAATATCCTATTTTTATTAATGGCCTTAATTCTGTCTCTAACCTCCTTTTTCTCTCTAAAGGCTTCTCTTTCTTCCAGTGTTGACATTATCCATACTTAAACATTTACTAAGAGAATATTTAAATGCGCTGTACCAGCTATTCTGCGTTATCTTATACTTTTTGTTCAAATCAACCCAGAATTATAGCATTATGTTTAATCGAGAAACACTTGAAAATCTTCTTTTGCTGTCTGCCACGTTAAAAACGAGGATATTTGGAGATTTTTAAACTGAAAAATCTTTATTTTGTACAATCAGATCATAATAGAGTCAATTCAGCCTTACTCGATATACATTAAAATGCTCTTAGCCAATTTTATTCCAAAATCCATTGAAAAATTAAAGGAAACTATTATCTAATGCCACACTCTAGAGTAAGATAATGGACAGTTGAACAACGCCGTTGTTTTTGTCTTCTGTTTTTAATCTCACACAGTTATAAAGTATTATAACAATATTTTCTGCGAATTTTGAATTTTTAAACTGTAGACACATACTTTCAATAAACACATACTTTTTCTAATCATATAAAATTTCTTCAGGGGAGAATCAAACGTCACATTCAGCAAAATATGAAAGAAAATATAAAAGACAAAAATGCCAGATAGTTAGTACTTGACACTGGTACATATACATTTTCAAGTTTACTTACAGATTTAAAATGAACAGTTTTTAACATGATTAAAAAAATAATTAGCTAAATAAAATTATATTTTTCCTACATATTCTCGGTTGTTTTCCGTTTACATTTTAAAATATTTTATTGTATCATATGACATGTAAATTATTGAAAAACGTCTTTGTTAGTGTTCGCAATTATTTAAAAAAATAATATTGGCTTTATATGAATCAGTTGTAACTGTGATTACCGATAATTGGTATGCATTGTCAAATACCGGGGAAGAACAAGGCATATCGTATTATTCCAAAGGTTAATACAAATATAAAAAAAATTGATTCACCAATCGATAATGAATTTATTTCATGCATATGTGATGCAAGTCAAAATGCATAATATGAATTTCATGTTGGAATCATTTGCATTTCTTGTAGAAAAGAAAAGGGCATAGCATCGCACCACTGCTTAAAGTAAAGTGTAATTAAAAAGCAGATGGCACTCACAGTTCGAAGAGAATGACAGTTTGACAAACCGGTCAATGCAAGGATGGACAATGCTAAAGATAACAGTCGGCCACTATAAATCCTGTCGATACTGCTACGTTAAGTGGTGGCGGGGTGGTCGGCTGTACGCAACAAGAAGAAGGCACTCACAGTTACATATGTCATGTGTCAGTGATATTATCTAAATATCACAAATAAATTTCAAATTCTCTTCAATTTTTTTTCCCTTGTAATTTCCGCTTAATATTAGATTTGCTTACAAGAAAAATTTATTCTTAAGCAAATTTTCTTTTCGAGATATAAATTATTTTCATTTGGTATGATTTGTTGAGCTAAGATTTAGCTTTGATTTACAAGATAGAGGAAAGATTTTAAGATAATAAACCTTAGAGCATCATACAGTCTGAATGAGATTCGTATGCTGGAATACTAAATAAAAAGTTTAATATTTTATGACGATAAAATGACGCTCTACATGCACCCTTTTTTACTTAGGAAAGTTCCGACTAAGTCTCCCATTTCACTAGAAATATTTAGCAATCATTTAACAGAAAATTTCTTCAAATTTCTTTTTTTATTTTTTTTAAGGATGCATATTTTTATATCACAATTGAAAACTAAAATATTTGTTTGCAAACTAAATAAACTGAAAGCATAGGAATGTTTTAAAACTTTATTCGTTGTTTACTAAAGAAATATATAAATTTTTCAAAGAAAATTGAAACTAAAGACTTATAATAATAAGAATTCCTCTCGATTTTCATTCATTTATTTAAAAAACAACAAGCATTCATTGCTAAATAGCATTTATAAATGCTAAAGGAACATAAGTTTGTCATAATTAGTACTAAATTGAAAGTCATGATCATGAAAGCAATCGTAATCATGGTGAGAAAAGGCAGTTTGATGTTGATGCAAGATGATTCATCTGAATTCATATAAGTTTTCTTTAGATTCTTATCACGAAAATAAATGCAATATTTCTTTTATAAAAGTTGTATTAAGACTCTACCAGCAGAAATCAGGCCACTTTCCACAATCAAAATCGTCTGAAAAAATCATGTTATTTGAAAAGCATTAAATTAGAGGATAAAATTAGAGGGCTATTTGAAAATGAACCTCGTTATTTTGAACAGTGGACAGATGAAGAGAACGACACTTGAATAAGGACCACTTGCCACTCTTCCAAACAACAATATCACAAGAGTCGGAAGTTGCCTGTTTCCTCGTAGTCAGATTTAGCGGGTCTTGAAGACAGAATTTTCCCACCAGACTAGTGGCCGCACTGTCTTGTAGGAAGGTTATCACAGTTCTTAAACTGTGTTGTATGCAGACTGTTATCAGAATAGAAAATTATTGTATTCTGATAGGTATTGAAAGGTTGACTGTATAGAATTGTTGTATGTCTACTATGCGAAAATGTGGTAGCCGGTGCACGAAAGAGTGATTAGTTTTAATTTTCCACTTACTTAGAAGCTTCAAAATATAACCCTGAATTTTTAAGCTGAAGTTATTGATGAAAACTATAATTTGCAAAGAGTCCAGATTAACGAATTATTGATATGAAAATCTGAACAAATGCGACAAATTTTGAAATAATGATAGTGGTTGCTTTGATATTGCATTTCTAATGATAGATAACCACTGCACACATGAAATATATTTCTTCATCACTAATTAATGATATAAAAAATGAATGTCCAGTTTAAAAAAATGGATCCATAGGATTTTAATTAATTTTAATTCTATTTTATTTTAATAAGTTAATAGAAGATTCGATTTATTTCACTTCAATGGCTCCAGCAATGAGGTGAAGTAATTATATAATAGCATATACATATTATAATAATTTTTTATCATATGCTAATTATTTTAATTCTTTTTCTTGCTGTCTTGTACAAAATCCGATCCACATCTGACTTCGAGTTCAGGAAATTGATATTTTGCATGCTCAATTCTATTAATATTTTTTTCGATACAATACGAAATATCTGTAACTTTCAAAATTTTGTTAAACTGTAGAAAAAATTAATTTTAAAAGATAGTGTAAAATGTTTTTAAAGTCGCGTCAACGAACAAGAAAATTTTTTAATTGTTGAAAGAATTAATAGAAGGGTTAAATGTGGTATTTATTTCTGACAGTAATGATAATTTTATTTTTGTTTAAAAGTTATCCGAAGATAAAAGTATCCAAAAAATATTTAGCTATAAAAAAGTAAAAGATGCTTGAAAGTTATTTCAGGTTATTCTGAATTCGAAACGACATATTTTTAGATTCATATTTCTGTTCGTCACTTTCAAATTTATATAATTATGACTGATAACATAGAATTGTTAAAGAAAAAATATAATTATATATATAATAAAATGGAATGTTGGATTAAAAGTAGAAATACTTATTACCAAATTAAGAAGCTCTTAAATATTTATGCATTTAGTATGATACTTCAAGTAAGCGTGTTTTCTAACTTAAAGAAAAAACTAACACTATAAAAGAAAAGAATATTAAAATTCGTACTAAGAACTGATATTCATTCGTAAGGAAGTCATATCTTTCTAAGACATATGTGAAGCATATCAGACATATCAGTTCTTAGTACGAATTTAGCATATGTATGTGAAGCATATCAGACATATGTATGTGAAGCATATCAGACATATCAGGAACACTCATATTTGGATTTTGTAGTGATGATGAGAAGTAAAAATTTACAATATATAAGTCTTATGGGTTTTTTTCCATTCTTCTTTTATTTATTTAATGTTATGTAGCTGTACAAATTTCTAGCTTCCTTAATTTGACAATAGCAATTATTGATATTTCTGCGAATCTATAATGAACAGCACCATAAATGCAAATGACCCAAGAGATAATTCAGTCAGTATCATTTGCAAAAAGAATTTCAAGTTAGATAAACCTCAATTTTCCTTTTTTTTTTTTTTTTTTTTTTTTGTAATTTTTAGTAATACATTTAGAACATGGCGTATTCAGGAAATTTAACTGCTCAAAGTTATTTTATTATTCCTAAAAAAATTTGGAATAATGAATGATTACAGACCGAGTTCTGCGAAACTTGCAAGCTCAAAGTCGGCAGAAGAGAGAGAGGAAGCCGCTTTGAACAAAATGCTAACTCGTTATATTCTGTCGAATATTGTTTCAATGCAAAGAAAATGGGTAAATCATAACGCGTGAATTCTATCGGTTCAAATATACAGCAGTTCCGTCAAAAGTTGTCGTAAGTTTCTGTGCTTGTTTCTACATTCTTTTTTATTATTAGAAAAGTGAAACTAAAACACATCCGTCATCATTCTTTGAATTTTATTGCCGTCGATTCATTAAATATGCAAGTCAATTTTTTGTCTATTAAAAATAAATGTTTTTTCTTTTACATTAAGGAAACCACGAAAATTTTTAATTTGAAATACGCTGATTTAGAAAATGAATGAAGATAATACAGCAAGGTATCTCAAACTACATGATACATGTATCACTAATATATATTTCGTTATCATTGGCCATATAGTTTTTACATCAAGGTAAACCTTTTAACATTTTGCTTTTTAACCTTTATTATACAAATATTTTTCACTTTTGTCCATCTGTAAATCGGTGTTTATGACGACGTGCAAGCTGAGGTGACTCTTAATCAAAACTTTTTGTAAAGAATAATTACTTGCATAGTCACTCTAATGAGAAAAACACTGTTTATATTACAAATCATGGGTTCAAATCAATAATTTATTGAATTATGCTACGTGAAATATTTCAATTCGGAGGATATCTTTCACCTTGAAAACACGCACATTTCATCCTAAAGAGAACTGATTCCTTCACAGATCTTTTCCAGCTTAAAAGACATTAAAATGAAAGCGGTATTTTATTTTTGCACTGCAAAGAAAATAACAGTTTTAGAAAAGCAAGGTCTAGTTTACTAGACTGAATCAAATAAGTAGTTTTTAAATATAGTAAAAACGAGTCAGCTTTCTGGGATACATCTCGTTGGTAAAAAATGAAACTGATTGGAGAATGGATTATTAATAGCCAGACATTGCAACTAAAAAGTAAAATCAATTGAAAACTGAGTTATAAAGCTATTAGATTTCAAAGGCAGTTTTTAGAAACAAAGCTTGATTCTTTCTGAAACTTGAGTACCAATACTTTTCACTTGCTTTTGTGCCGATTTGCTAGCAGAATGATAATAAAATTGATGTTTTTCTAGAAAGTTAATCTTTGTTGGTGGCAATACTAAAAGATAGTACGGCCAATTTGATTTGCTTTTGTAATCTTCCTGTTCAAGTCCTTTCGTAAATTATGACATTTCCAGAATTTTTACCTTGTATAATGTGGACAATAGTATTTGTTATATGGCGTTGATCACTTCACATACGAAGATGTGTAGGGTCGAGTTAATGAAATTTAACTGTGATTTTGAAGTTATTTATTTATCTGTAATGAATAATGTTGATTACTTCTTCTTTGCTAAAGATAAATACTGGTACGGTGAAAAATTTGTTTCTTTATTGAGAGAATTGCTGGATCATCTACATTGGTATGAGGAAAATTTAAAATTGTTGTATGATGAAGCACACAAATTTGATTTAGATGAAAATCACGGAAATGGATTTAGATCTTTCGTGCTAATTTTTGAAAGATGCTTTTCTGAATGCTATAAATACTCCAAAAGACTTATTAACAGTCGCAGCTCATTTTTCTTTAGAGTTCAATCATATCTGAAGGAAATTGAAAGTCTAGTCAATGTACTTTCTGATTTGAGGCCCACTTTAAATTTTCTCATCAAAATGCTCACAGAGAATCCTGAAAATCATTTATTAATGCCTGAAAAAGCTGTCTCGCCTGAAGAAATATTAACCCAATGTGAAGGTATAAGTCAGTTGGGATTTTATGGACGTTTTCAAGGTTTTTATGTAAGTTTCAATCTGTATACCTTTATTCTTTATAATTAATGTTTAGTTGTTTTAATAGAGATGTGAGAAATAACTATTATGATTACAGTTGTTATATATATATTTATATATATTCTTTTAGTGGAATGTATGCAATGAATTTATTGCAAATATTTTTAAACCATTGTAATTGTTTTAAATCATTAGTCTGCGATAAAATAAAATTGTGAAATGTAATTCATAAGTATGATATTTGGTGTTGATTCGTGATATTTACATCTTACATGCTACTATTTTAGTACTGTTTTACATGCTATTGCTTTGTATGCATTACTCAAAATTATCTGATTTCTCAGAAATTTTTTAATCATGCCAGGTGTATTGAAAATATTTTTTTTTCTTATTATTTAGTATTTGATGTTTAGACTCTTTCTCTCTGTATATATATATATATAATATAGTGTGCATAAGAATTATGATTTTTTAGAGTTAGCTATATCCATCTTAAGATTTAATTTGATGTTAAAACAAAAAATAATTCATTTATTTCTAAAATGGCTTGCAGTTATTACAAACATTTTATAAGTCTGGTATGATATCAAAGCTTTCAAGGATAATATTGTTCTGAATGACTACTTTGACATTAAATTTTAGCACTTATCAACTGATATCTAGTTTCTGTTTTGTTTCCTTAAATAACTTCCATTCCTGAACTGTCAATGAAATAAGATAGATACTTTTAGCATTTTTTACTAATTATGAAATATCCTAATGATTATTTCTCTATAGGAACTGTATAATTTTACAGTTTGTATATCATGTTTAATATATATATATATATATATTTGCTTCTCTATTTAATTATTTTCTGTCAATTTTTAAAAAATGTATTTATATCTTTGCAGTACTGTACATCAATGCGAAGAATACTTCAGGGAGTGAGTGTTATAGTGGCTACTTTCAGCGATTTATATCAAAAATCTGGTGGACCTGTTTTTAAGGCAGTTTTAACAGTTTTAAATGGTATAAAGTATGTAATTGATCCTGAATTACGTGCATATCAAATAGTCAATGTTGCACAAAATTCATCTGTAGAATTTTTGAAAGCTTTTTGGAGCCTAAGTGAAGTACAACTAATGAAGGTATGTCTTTTTCAATTTATTAGAAATTACTTTTCAAAAGTACTGTATTCAACCATTTGTTTGCATTATGAAATAACTTTATTTATTTGTAGAAAAAAAAAAATCAAATATATTCACTTATGTAAGTTTTAATTGCCTGCCATTTTAGTGATACTTGAATTTTACATTTATACAAAAATGGATTGTTATTAGGTACATCATGTGAAAAGATGTTTGAAAAACTGGAGAGATTTATTTGTGAAATATATTCTAATATAGATATTCTTATGTTAATGTTGTAACTTTTGTAGATTCCAGATGTTGTATCCATCATAATAAATATTGAAGATATTTTTAAGATGGGAGGGGGAGGGAGCAATAGCAGGATTTTTTTCTTCTTCAATATAATAGAAGCTACTATTGAATAAAAAATGTTGCTTTCATATTATTAGCAGAATCTATTCAAAACATAGACTGACTGGATTTTAATTTATTTGTAATTACTTAAATAAGCTAATTTATTTTCTGCAATATGTTATTAAATTAAAAGGGCTGTTCAGTTTGTTTACAGATTGAAAATGTAAATTAATGTTTTAAAATTGCAAGAATTATTGCAAATATCCACAAATCAGCTTTTATGAAAACTTTGAAATGAACTGACTTGAATACGAGCTATTAAAAAAATTTCACCAGATTATAATATTTAGAATTATTCTTGAAACTGGAATTATGAAGTTTTATTTATTTCTGCTTATAAAATTGTGTGTGCCTTTTAATGAAAGCACTTGATTGTGGATGTGTTAATGTGTATGTATTAAGTTAGTTTGCCCTATTATGCTACTAGCTTTTAAATTTATTTATATATATATATATTCCCTAAATTAATAAGTGGATAATCTCTGTACCATTTGTGAAAGTTGTTCATTGATCTATATAAAGAATTTATGAAGAAAAGGTTTGTCATAATTAGAAACAAAATTTCTCAATTTGTTATTTTTAATAAGTATTATTTTTCATAAATATTTATATATGATAGAGTATATATTGTTCATTTATAATGCACTTTTTTAGCAATTGTTTACCATCAGTAATTTGATCTCATAGGTATACAATGTATTATCTGATATAGCTGAATATATGCTTTAATTTTTGTAGCGATTACCTGATTGGATTTGTCCTAAATTAGCTGTTCGTGAGGAGATATATGTCCCAAACACATCCTTAACTTTGTGTAATATATATACAAACGAAAATGTTGTGATACCTGTACCAACTTCTCACATTCCACCTGCTCCTGTTCGTTGTTTGCTTTTATCTTCTGTCCACCGTGAGGGGCAAGTATGTTCTCCTTTTAATTTTTTTTCTAATTAATTTTTCTGATATAATACTATAAAGCTTAGGTTGTGTGTATTAACAGGATGGCCATCTGACTGAGAATCATCAGGAATTCTGAGAGATCGGAAAAAGTCAGAGAAATATATTTTAAAACTGAAGGTTTTTTTTATATCGACAATTCTTATTGAACTTGATAATTTGCTATTTTTTCATAAATAGAATTAAACATCTTTGACAACCAATGAAAATCAATCCTTTACTGATAGTCAAAAACAGGGGCCATTCCCATTTCTGCACATGCACCCAGTGTCGGAAGCTTTACATTTAAATTTCTGAGGGACCAAAATTTTGGCTAAGCAACATCTGTGCCATATTTAAGAATTCCTTGATTTCCAAAGAACAATTGTCATATATTTCATCTGAATTGGGCTGCTTATTTTGTGGATGAACTTGATAATTAAATTAATTCTTTCATTCATTATTTACCTTATTATATGCTTACATTCTTTATGCTTATAAGAAAATTTACTCCTTCGCCTTGTTCTCTTGTGTTATTTATGGTATTGCATTGATAATCTGAGAGTATTATAATTTGTTAATTCATCATTTTTAGATCAAATTGCGATTAAAGCTTTGGTATAGCTTTAGCTAAAATAGTTTAAGTACCGTAAAGTTGGTTAAATTAATATTCAAAATTGATTTGGAGAAGAAAGGATAACCACTATATCTAATTTATGTAAAAATATAATATTTTCTCTTGAAACCTTTTTTTTTTTTTTTTTTCCAGGGCATTAAGTTATCAACATAATTAACAAAAATGTGTTTGTTTTCTATTGGAAAAGACTGCCTAACTAAAGCCCAACTAGCATTATTGTTATGGATTTTATGTTTTAATGACTCTTATTTATTTAAAAGGAAAAAATCTGTATACTTTTTCTTCTTTTTCTTCCTTTGAATATCAAGCTGATGGCACCTTTTATTATGAAAACAAAAGTATGCATTCTTGAAAGTTAATATTCAAAGTTATTTTAAACTGGCTATCAAATGTTGACCCATTATTATAATTCCCAAGCAAGTAAGTAAATAAGTATTTTATCAGAATTAATTTGGTCCTCACTTTGGAGACTTTTTTTGTTGTTGTTGTTGAATTAGGAAGTATTGAACGTTATTACTGATATTTTCTCCCTCCCCCTTTCTTCCTTTCTTTTCGTTTCTTTCTTTCCTTTTTTTTTTTTTTTTTTTGCTTATTTTTAAACATGAATGCAGATCTTTTATTAAATTCTTTGAATGGACAGATGACATTATTGCTAACATTCTTTTTAACATTTTTTTATGTTATTTATGTTTAAAATTTCCTATACAATCAAGAAAATGCTCCGTAATTTAAAAATATTAAACACAAGAAATTAATTTGTTTGATACATTATAGGTGTATATTTCTTCTGTGAAACCAGTTGCTCCCAAAATTTATAAAATTATTCATATAGTCTTTTTTTTTAATTTATATTTCTAAAACATTTTTATTTAATACAGTAAAAAAATTAATTAAAAGACCAATTTTCCCCTTCTTTCTGTATGTTATTAGCATTCTGCCAATGTGCAAATGATGTGTTTGTAAATATTTTTTTTTCTGTCAATTGAATGTCATTTTCTGTCAATTCTAATTTAAGGGGTTGATACACAATATGAATAGGGGAGACCCTACTGGAAGGAAATAAATCATTTAATTCTTAAGCAATTTGTTAATGTGCATATGTTTTTGTATTGTATCTTTCATGAGTAAATCTGACAAATAGTTCTGAGGTATGACTGGTTGGCCAAAAGTCAGTCTAGAAGGGCATACATCTTCCAGTATTGGTTAATATATTTGCAAAAAAAGGAAAGTATTTACATAATTGAAGCTTATTCGAAATCTAACAAGTGAAAAGGACATTTTATTTATTTTGTTTCTAAGCATTTAATTTTATTTTGCATTGATTTTAGTTAAAATAGTGGAGGAGTTTTTCACTTACAGTTAAAAATATATTGTTTAATAAATAAAGAAAAGATTGCAAAATCATTCTGAAGATATTAGATACATCTGAAAAAAGTCAGGGGAAATCAAACGCCAGAAATGATGGTCATCCTGAATAAACAAAAATAAATAAATATGGTTTATGTTGATACTGTTATGATTTACTCGTTAAAATGTTTCTTCTATTTTAAAACTTGTTATAACATTTTTTTTTCAGCATACAAATATTTTAACTAGTTTATATACATTCTAATATTTCTTTTCTTTTTCATCCTGATGTAGTCATTGCTTATTATTTTCATTTCTTCATAAAACATTACAATGATCACTCTGAGCACTCTCATTTTGATTGTTAGCTCAATTCTTCAAAATAGTTCATTGCTCTATCCTCTCTGTGAATCTCTGAAAGTTATTATTCATTAACTTGTATTCTTATGTTTGAAAGTACTTATTGATAATTTTTTTTAAAAAACCGGTACAAAAATGTTAGACTTTGATGCTGTTTTGTAAAATACTAAAAATCATGAATTTTCATTTATCCCAATTCTTTCTTAATTTAAAGAACATGGAGGGTATCCACTCTACTCATGAGCTAATAACTTATTTCTAAGCCATTCAAGAGAAGCATTGCTTGTGTAAGATTTGTGTGCCATAATAACAATCAACATAATTAGTAAGATGACCCTCATGTTAGAGGCATTTGTGCCATTATAACAAGTCTAACAAATCTGCTCTACTTCATCTTTTGTAAACTTTTAAAAGCATCCTCATAGGCAGTAATCTAATATGCTTAAATCTAAAGCCATGGAAAACACTCACTAGAAATTTCCATATCAAGTGATGTTATTTCCAAATATTATGGGCAGGAAAGTTTGTGGCTGAATGCAATTTTTTCAGAAGTATATTTATTGACTGAAATTGCATTAAATAGAATTCTTTACGTCATCTTAAACATTTTCTCAACTGGAACTATATGCCTGTCTCTTACAGTTTAGAGATTAACTATTGAACCATAATTAAAGTGGACAACCTGTATATATGATTATTCCATGAAAGAACTCTATAAAAATATATATATCAGAGAAAAATTAATTTAACATAGTTCTATAAATATCCGCTGAATTATTTTAACAATCCTTATAGATTATTTGCAGAATGTTGTACAACATTATTTAGCATTTTAATCTATTTTAATCTAATAAGTTGAAAAAAGAATCCAAATTGGAATTATTGTATAACATCACATTTTGACAAGAATTTAAGTATGATGTGATAAAATTTTTGATTACTTGTTTGGCATTAAATTTATCAGCCTTTTTTTAAAGTATTCAAACTCTTTTTCTTGAGATTCCAGCTCTAGAATTTGTTTTTCTGACATATGTAATTTGAGAGTAATTTTTTTAGCTTCTAGATCTTTTTATAAAGAATTATAATACACAGCTATTTTTTCTGGCAAAAGTTTTTAAAGAATATATTTTCTTTGCAAATAGTTTAAAATAAAACTAATTTTTAATAATCAATTTTTTTTAATTAATTGAAATATCTGTATTATTTGGGATAGACTAAATTTTTGCAATATCTTTTCTCCAAGTACCATTTATTCTAATAAAAATTCTATTTTGTGTGAGAAATATTTTATCCATTCAGAAATATTTCTTCTTACAAAAGGGGAAATGATTATTTTCTTGAATACTTTATTCTATTTATAAACCTTAAAACCAAAACTCACTCTGTTCTTCCATTCATAATGGAAATATGATTTTCTTCTCCCATATTGCTAGGTTAGTGAAGATTGAAATAAAGTGCGATAAAGATTTTTTATCAAAAAAATATTATGCTGATTGTTATTTTCCCTTTTCTGTGCTTCGAATGTATTTATTTGTACACCCTAATAAAGAGAAAATTGCCAGCATAATTTGTCCTCATTTGTACAATATGTACTCTCTCTCTCTCTCTCTCTCTCTCTCTCTCTATATATATATAT
>JAPMOR010030655.1:539971-557645 GCA_026543865.1 Argiope aurantia | reverse complement strand
TTTTTCTTTATTGTTAAAGAGAGCTAGAAATGAAAGAAGTTTAATTTTTTCTTTATTTTATTTCATTTCATATTTTTGATAGCTACCTGCAAATATCTTCCGAAAGTATTTTTTATGATTATTCAAATATTTCAGTTATGACAAATTTCCATCTGATTTCAGCTTTTTCAGAATCGAATTTTATCCTTCTTGAGATTGATTCTTCTTTTATATAATAACTCTTCATTTTTTTATATTCTTGGCTCGGTTGTTTAAATTATTCTTTTTATTATTTTGTTGATCATACTTAGTTTACTTCTTGACGTTTATATTTGACTTATTTCATTATTTTATGAAATTCTGCTTTTTTTTTTTTTTTTTTTTTTTTTGTTCCAAACTTGTATCATGTCTGATACATTAACACATATTTTGATTTTTTAATGAATTTCGGTAATAGTCTGTGCACCCACAACACAATGCAAGCTGTTAATTATGTTTTATTTAGCATATTTGCTCTTGATAAGGAAAATGTCTTTCATTGAAAAATATATATATTATTAATGTAGAGGAACTCGTTTTTTCATGCACGTGATTTTGTATTAAATGCACCAAAACATATTTTTCTAATTTTAAAATATACAATGTTTTATTTATATGGAATATGTTACAATTATCTATTTATATTGAATATGTTACAGTTATCCATTTATATTGAAATGTCTTATTTCATACATTTATATTTTTAAAAATTAAGCTAAATGCTCAAAATTATCTCATAATTATTTTGGTTTGAAATTGAATAAATTATTCTAAAACATCACTAGTTACATAACAAATTCTTGAAAAAGTATGCACTTTATACTACAATTATTCTTATTATGAATATGTTCTTCATAGAATAACTATCTATTTGAGATTATTAAAAAAATAAATAATAATAATATATATTTTTTTTCATTCTCATAGTGTTGAATATTTTGAAACGTTAAAACATGACATAAAATTATTACAGGGCTTATAAGTTCAAAAACGATTTTTCAAATTTTTTTTTAATTTATACTATATTCTCTCTTTTTTTTTTCTCTTTTTTTTTACTGTAAGTTAAATGTTGTATAAACTTGCCTAATTTCTGATATATTCTTAGATTATATTTGCTTAGAGACAGTATATTTTTAATAAAGTATTTTTTCAAAAAAACTTTTTTAAATCACATAAAATTATACCAATATTATTTTTAAATTACCATATCAGAATATCTATTAATTGAAGCTGAAATGTTCATGGTCAACATATATTTAATTCCTCAGTTTTAATAACTAAATAAAAGGTATTGGCTGTTATATATATTACAAGAGGTGTTAATTGGGATACCTTTGAGATTTATCTTTTTTATTTATCTAATAGATATTTTTTGTTTCTTTCTTTAAACAAGATTTTTTTTCCCCAGCAATGTAAATAATAAACGCAAAGGGTTTTGTTGTTTAGTCGGTGTAAGTTTTTGGTTCTTTGTAAGCTATATTATGAAGTATAAATATGCAGTTAAATCTTAATCTGATACCTTTCTTATTGATGGCTTTCAGAAAGGTTTGTATATTTTTGAATTAGCTTTAGAATATCCATTAGAATTGATTAGTAAGTTTTAGACTTCAAAGTTTGAATGTCTGTGATGAATTTTGCTAATTCTGACTTGAATTAATTTTGTAACTTATTTTGAAGATTAATTTTATATGAGATTTTTAAATTTAGGTATTAAAGAAAAGTAGGGCAAAAACATCATCAGCCCCCAAATCAAAAAGTTTACTGTTCCATTGTCATGGTGGAGGTTTTGTAGCTCAAGATCCTGATTCTCATGAAGTAAGTGTGATATCTTTTGGAAATTGACCTTAGTTATAAAAATATCTGATTTATGTCATTACAATCTTTATTCTTGTTCAAATGAAATATTTTTGCTTTCACAATAATAATGCCTAACTTATTGACTATTAAGTGAAAAATAAATTATGTTGATGATTATAACACAATACAGAAAGAATTTTGCTAAATATGTATTAAAACCTTGAAAATCTCATACAATTAGAGGAATAATTTACCTATTATCAGCCATAAAGTCTAGCTTGACTTTCTCTGCTTCAACTATGCACTCGATTATATGGGCACATCTTATCACCCACTTACAGTATATAAAAAAGAGTAAATTAATTTTTTCTGTACCTTCAATTTACATCAATTTTTTTGTTCCACATCATTAAGAGAAAGTGTTCTCTTTCAATCTAATTCATGATTTTTCTTGTATAATGCTTTGCCCATCATGTTTTCATAGTGTAAATCATTCAACTTTTTTTCATCTTTGTCATATGATACCTGTTTAATTAATTTGTAATTCCTATCTCTGTGAATAACTGGTATGTATGCGATTAGAATATTCAAAGCACTCCAAATACACTAGAACTTCGTAGTCTGTACAAGCTAAAAATTTTGCTGTGTCTTGAAAACACATCACAATACCAATTTAATTTTCATATTTTCCCTTCTCATTAATTGATTCTTCTACCTCTTTTGGTGATGGTGTGTTTAAATATTGTATGGAATATATTGAAAAATCCTCTAAGTATTAGGTCGTGAAATTTTTGCTCTGACAAATAGAAGATGATGAGAGCCAATGTTAAAAAAAACTGACAATTAACTATAACATCTTTCAAGGGGAATTAAGAGTTTATCTGAGTCAGCAAAACAGAAGTGTACATTTATTTCTCCATAACTTTTGTAAATAAGCAATCGAAGAGAAAAATTAGCAAGGGATTAGTTCAATTAGTTTCAAATTTCACTCGTAAAATTATTGGTTATTCATTTACAAGAAAATGATTCCTTTTTCATATTAAAGACATTTCTTAATTTTCTCAATGATTTTTCTTTATTCTAATTTGTCTTTATCAGAGTGTATAGAATTGAAAATATCATATAATTTAATGCCATCATGATTCACTATAATATGTATTCACAGTTTCATTGTATTGCTTAGGAAAAATCAAATTATACTTAAACAGTTAAACAGTAATATTTATTCTGATTGTCATTTTTAACCTTAAATAAAATGCATGCAATCTCTGCTTTAGTTTAATTAATATAAATGCAATTGTCTTGGATATAAGTTGATGTTCTTATTTCGAATGTTTAATGAAACAAATTTAATTTCTACTTTTAGAAGGCTATGCATATTTTTGATTATATCTTTAGATTATGATTAATGAATCAATGAATAGAATAACAATATTAAGAAGTGATAATTTTACATTTTAACAATCTTGCTGAATATATTCTAATTGTATCAATTAAATAATATCTTTATTAAAAGTAGTATCACTTTTATAACAAATGTTTTTACTTTTTTGTATTAGAAAATATTAGAAATTGGTTTTCCCCAGTATAAGTGTTCTACTTTTTGTTTTATTGATCTAGGTGAAATTTAAATTAAAATAAACAAAACAAATTTGTATTGAATTCATTGTAAAACAAGCATAACACATTAAAAAATCTTTAAAACTGTTGATTTACTTAAAAAATTTTATGTAAATG
Source organism: Argiope aurantia (assembly GCA_026543865.1). Lineage (NCBI taxonomy): Eukaryota > Metazoa > Arthropoda > Arachnida > Araneae > Araneidae > Argiope > Argiope aurantia. The sequence continues at coordinate 554,093 of JAPMOR010030655.1, read as the reverse complement.
CTCATGATATAAATTTCACTTTTTTTTTTTTTTTTTTTTTTTTTTTGTCATTCTGTTTTTGCACATCGTAGGTGAAATACATTAAAATTTTATTGATTTTTAATTTTTTCATTTGTAAAAAAGACTTGTTTACCTACTATAATAAGTATGCTTATATTTTTTGTGTTTAATAGGCATATTTTTAATTTCGCAGTAATAAAATTCATTCTTTTTAATTTTGTTTATTTTTAATCATAGTGCTTTTTTTTTCCAGATCTACTTGCGCCATTGGGCTCATGATTTAAATACTCCTATTATATCCGTTGATTATTCCCTTTCACCTGAAGCCCCATTTCCAAGAGCTCTTGAAGAAGTACTTTTAGCTTATGCATGGGTATTAAAGAATCCTCATAAACTGGGTAAACATTTATGCAATTTAATGGAAATAATGCTATTGTAAATCAAAATTACTAGTTTACAAATAGAAATTTAAATGAGATGATTTACTGTTTTGAAAATGTATGGCAATTGTTTACAATTTTATCATAATTTTAAGTTTAGAACTATTAAAAATGTCTGCAGAATCCCATTAAAATTTTTCTGTTAGCAACAAAGATGAATTTATATTTGATCCTGTATTGCAGTTGTGTCTAAAAATAGCATTAGGATTTAATTAGGATTTAATATCTTGAAGTAAAAGTATTTTTTACCTTTGATGGTTTTATGCTTGTGAATTTTATTTATTTTTCATGTGATTGCAATATGGCTTTTTGCTTTTTTTTATTTTCATATCAGTTAGTAAATATCAAAATATTCTATTTATTTAATAAGCACCATTTATATAGAGAGAAAGAATAACAGAGGTTTATTTCCAGATACTTTGTCACTGGAAGGGATGGCAGCTTTATAATAGTTTTTATTGACATCGTACTTAAGCTCATTTTCGCATTCTTTGAAAATGAATTTTTTAACATATGCTTGGTCTCTGCAGAAAACACCCAACCATCCTTGAAGTTTTCCTTAATGGTGCAGCTCCTGATTGTTATTGCCACTTATGTTGTTAATCCAAAACTGTTTAATGTGGTTATTTATGGTTATTTGTATATTTTTTGATGAAAATCAGTGCTTGCCTTTTTAATTATTACAATTCTAAAATGTAATATTTATTAACTAAATATTGAATTAATCGAGATTAATTATAAAAACAGAAATGTATATCATGCAAATATACATTATTGTGCTTCATATGATCAAAATTTATAGCACATCAGAGTTGTAGTATGCAGTTTGGGTCTAATTTTTGTCAGAAAATAATAACGTTTGTTGATATATATATAAAATGATATTTTAAAATCTAATTTCAATTCCAATTAATTTTCAAAGTTTTGTCTTAATTTAGCCCATATTAACTTCATTCTAAAATGCTCTCTTACTTCCTGATCCTATTCCACCTTTTTTTATTTAATTAATGTAACAGAAGCTTTGTAAACATGCTTAGGTCGGCGATTCACACTCTCCGAATGAAGGGATAAAAAACTGCTGACCTAAACAATTTCTTATAAAAGATCCATATGATTCCCTTGCCTAGGTCGACATCTTTAAGAAATACCTATCAAAATCTCACAGTATATAATTACTGAGTAAAATTTTCATTAGCTTTTCCTCATTTCGTTCTGTGTCAATGTGCTGCTTGTACATAAATTATGCCTCCCGGGATGCAATAAAGCGAACTTCAAAGAGTGCCTTCCCTGTCTTCGGCCACAATTCTGCTTCAAAAATTGTTTATATATATATATAACTATTCAGTGGCAAAAGGATTAAATGCACTTCCTGTATTCTACAGATTAAAAATTCGCTGAAACATAGGAGTATTTCATTATATGAATTATTACATGAAATTTATTTATGACGATCTATTTTTATTTCATTCAATTTATGATATTATATATTTTGATCGAGTTTAAATGCAGTTTATGAATGACGCTTTCATTTTCTTATTATTTACTTCAGAATTAGGGCTAACCTTTTAATTATTGATTTTTTTAGGATTATTGCATTTTATTGGTGGATGAATGTTTATATTTTACATATTAAGTATATTCCAAGTTTATTAATAGATTATAAAAGACACGATATATAGACATATAAAAGATTTTAATGAGATACATTTTTGTAAACATTTAAATTTAAAACTTTCAGGATGGACAGGTGAAATTATATGCTTTGCTGGAGATAGTGCTGGTGGAAATGTTTTAATGAGCACAGTTTTGAAAACCATTTCTTTACAAATTCGTCAGCCTGATGCTGTTCTGTGTTGTTATACGCCTTTAGTTCTTGATATAGTTCCATCTCCTTCACGTTTACTTTGTTGGATTGATCCACTTCTTCCCCTTGGATTTATGATAAGTTGCCTAGATGGTAAGATAATTCATTTTTATGTTTGATTTTCTTAGGATTTGTCAGTATTCAGGAAAAGTAGATTCCCTTCTTGCCATACCCCAAAGATATTGATGAACTTATTCAAACTAACAATGTTGCTTTAAATGCTCTTAAATATGAAATAAATAATAGTAAACTATAAAAATTGAAGTAGTATACTCTGAATTGTATTTAGTAAATACATTAATCAGACATATTTTTGAAATTTTCATGCATAATCTTGAAGCTGCAAAAACTTCAGTTATAATGTAGTAAATTCATTCCGGAATACAAAATATTTTCTTCTTGCAACAAAAGTTATTTAATTGTGTATTTTGCTATTGAAAATTTCTTTTCTAAATAAATTATCATTACCATACAAATCGAGAGCATTCCTCATACTGTCTGTTGTTAATTGGTTAGAATTTCCTCCTTACATTTTTCATCTTTAAGCAAGTAATTAAATTCTGCAATAATTAAAATAACTGATAATACCCCTATCATCCTGTATGAATTTTTTTCTGTGAATGCTTTCTTAAATTTAAAAATCTGAAACAGTTAAAATTTTATATTTACTTTCAAAAAGTTCGATTGCAATTTTTTAATTGATTATGTAAATTTTATAATGGATTATATTCTGTCAGTTAAGAACACATTCAGAGGTTATTTTCATTGCACAGTAAATTTTTCTATAAGTGTGTAACCATTTTTATAAGATAGTGGTTCATTTTTGAATGTCTAATTGATTATTATATTGCAAATGTTATTAATATTTTTAAGTTATTTTTCTTCATAGGGAAAAAAGACGAACCTAAAGTAAGTCTTTGAAAGCAAAACTTGAACTGATATGAATATAAAAAAATAAATTTTAACTATGCAGAATGAGTCTTAATTGTACAATTTCAATTTATAAAATTAAAAGCATTTAGTTTTAAAAATAAGTTTCAAAATTTGCTAAAATTATTTTATAAATATATTTTTACATTAAACGACAGCAAATTTATTGCCTATTAAATATGCTTACTACCATCCATTATCGTCATGCCTTAAATTTGAAATTGACACAAATCTTGTTGCATTGATATTCTATTTCACCACTTTTCAATGACATTTTATATATATATTTTAGCATATGCTGGAGCAATGACTACAGAAGAAGATGAGTATGACACGGCATTTGAACATGTTTCCTCTGGACGGAGATCAAGAAAAATATCTTCCATTAGTGAAATATTCGATTCAAGTATAAATTTTTTGAAACAATGTGAGTGGATTGAAGTCGAAGCAAATGAACCTCCTGAAAAATCTGCGGATATTATATTTTATAGTTCTGAAAATCGCAGTGTCGATGGTAGTAATTATATTCGGGATTTTATTGAAAAGTATGATGATGGAGCAATCAAAAAATCTCAGAATGAAACTTGGAACTATAGTAAAGAATTCAATATCTATAATTTTCCTCAGGACATAATTTTTGACCTTAAAGCTAAGAGTATCGAGGCAGCAGATATGGGATTGAGAAAAATTTCTGAGTTTTTTATGTGTACATCTTTATATCAAAAAGTCATTGCACCACTTCTTCCTAATATGGTATCAACATCTCAAAAGAAAGCCCAGTTTTCATATAATAAGAAGTCGATTTTTCAAAAGATGAAAAAGCTAAAGATTGTCTCAAAGAATCCCTTCATGTCACCACTGCTGGCATCAGATGACATTTTGAAGGAAATGCCCCCTATTTATTTTGTGGTAAGTTAATTATGCTTCAATTAATTAAAAAATAAAGTATTATTTGATTAAAACAATCTATTCAAATAAAGTAAACTCCTGGACAGAATGAACTAATGGGAGCAAACAGTGTCCATAAAATGTTAAATCTTTTGCAGTATGAGCAATAATAAATCATTAAATCTTGCCTTATAATGTAAATGTAAGATATTTGATGTGCTTGCTTAATCCATCACAAATGAGAAAAAAACGTTTTAATTGATTTTTTTTCTTTAATCAAATATTTTTTTTTATCTCAAGAAAATGAGAATGAAAAATGATGGGGGGGAGGGGGTAGCTTGTCCTGAAGCTTCCAAACTCCATTTGAATTTGCAAAAACCGCCAATGTATAAAATGATTTTAATCATATAAAGAAAACTGATGTTTACTTTTAACTGCTATAAATTATTTTTATAAATAACCCTCATTGGCAATGGAAAAATACCTTGTTAGGATCATTTGTTGTTTTAAGGAAGATTTTCTTTAGTTTGTTTATTGCTTGATTTACCCTTAAGTGTTTCATACTTTAATTTAAATTCATTATATTTGATCAATTTTTCTTGTAAATTTAAGAAATATATAGTATAGTAAAAAAATTAATCCAATTATGACATGAAACTTAAATATTTTACATATATGTAGATAAATATTTTTCATGTATCATTAATGATGTCATTTGCAACACAGTGAAGAGAACTATTTTATTTATCAATATTTCATTTAACCATATTTTAATTAAAAATTCTCTTCTTTTTCCCACAAAAGAAATATAATTAACAAAACAATCAATACTGTCTGGCATATTCGGCTGTAGATCAAATGGTCATTTTATTCACTCACAATGAAAAAAAAAATCTATTTGAGCCTCTTAAAATTCTGATAGCTAAATGAATTAGTTTGAAAATCAAATTTAATATTTTCTGCTTAGATTTCCTAAATATTACTCGAATTAAGATGAATTCTCTACTTTCCTATCATTAGAAAGTTTTTAAGAGGAGGTAAGTAAAGTGTATCGAAAGTAAAGTGTAAGTATTTTGAAAATCGAAATTGAATACCTAATATTTAACAAATAATTGAGTAAGATGTTCAGCAGTTTATTTTTAGCTATAACAGTTTTAATATTTCTCTAAAGTGTACATATTATGAAAAAGTTTAGAAAAATCCAGTAGTTGACAAAAAATGGTAATTGTATGAAATTTAATTTTGTATGATAAATCAATAAGTCAAGCTAGATAAAAAAAAATAATTAAATTGAATATCAGTAAAAAGTATGTACTAAAAGATTGTGAAAAATTCTGATTAATCAGTGTGAATAAGAGTAAATGAAGATTAAGGAAAGTTTTTGGAATTTTCTACATCCTTTAGGACTGTTTTTAAAAGGCGTAGCTGATTTATGACAGTTGTCATAAAATAAATAAGGAAATAAGAGTCTTTGATTGAATTTGTTTTCAATTAATGATAAATTGTGTTCCATCTTCTTAGTTGTGCTTCTATAGAAGGACTTGAAGCTGCATATCAGTTACTGGTGGCACACCAGAATCCCACAAAGAAAATCTGTGTGAATGATCGCGAATCGCCTTTCATCTTTAAAATATGCTTGAAGTCCAGTCTTTGTCGAATGGAATTTTGTGGAACAAACTCAGGCTTATTGGGCTAAACTATCAAATAGGAATTGCAAAAAAGTTTAAATAATATTTTGTTGTACATTCGATATATCGTATAATTTTATGGCTTGTTTTACGCATGTTGCTCTTAGCATAGGTTCAGCCATATAAGTAGTTGTTTTGTTTTTACTTTTGTATATTTTATTTCAAAAGAGAAAGCATGCTCCATAGTTTAAAAAGCAAGCTTTACTAATTCAAAATAATACACTACATACTCTTAAATTGAAATTAGTCATTGAACTCTAGTCTCATTAAATTGAACTCTAGTCATAAAATATGAATTACAAAGTACCTTGAATGTTGAAAACTATTTAGGTTACATTTCAGTTTAAATTATTTAACCATAAATTTGTTATTAAAATTATTGTTAAATTGTGTATCTAAATAATGTAATAGTTCTTTCTTAATTGTATAATATCATTGCTTTCTTTGTGTCTATTTTTTCACTGTTAGTGCAGTATAATTATGTAATGCATTTCAGCGTTCTCACACTTGTATTTCCTTCCATGATCTTTGTTGATTCGCGGGTAATTAGCTATTTAGCTCGTGCTGGTCCTTTATATGGGTGTCATTGAATTTTCTTTTATATCCGGCCTAATGTACTCAAACGGTGTCCTTATCATGTTTGCATTTAATGGGACATGCAACAAGAGCTGTTGGAGCTGAATGTACCTTTACTCTATTTCAACATTAGCAATCTGTCGTAAATGAAATAAATAAAACAAGATCAATGGCATAAACTCTTATTCTTCTTCTTTGTATTGATTGTTAGAGTAGTTACATTGGCATCATTAATTGCTAGCAACGTACTCTGTTAGCCAGTGAATGTCTTAGTAGCAAAGTTTCTTAAAAAATGTCTTTGCGAGTCAAAGAGAACTGTCATCTCTTTAAAAATTACATTGCTTTAAGTATATCAATCATATTTTCTTATCTTTTATCTACTTTTTATTTCATGAATAGTATTTCTTAAACACATAATTGGTAAGCATCACCAAAGAACTTTTGCTTTGATCATATTGTGTGATGAATAAGAGCATTTCTCTAGGAAAAAAGTAGTTACAAACTGATACTCATATACACTAATAAAGTTTCACAGACAGCTAAAATAGTCCCCAGTTATTTAAAGAAGTAGTAAATTGGAAGAAATATGAATGTGTAAAATCCAATTTGTTTTGCACAGTTCTGTTCAAAAATCGTGGAGGGTAATGTTGTATGAATACATAAATTATAGAGAAGATAATGCTTTTTATATAGTAAGATAAGAATTATATTATTTTGCCTTATGTAAACAGATACAATATTAATTATGGTTTTGAAAAATTTGATGTTTAAATATTTTTATTCTTAAATTGTTCCATAGTCCAAATTTTCACTTTCAGGCAGGTATTGTGCTAAGAAAAACTTGGACTATAAAATGTGTTACATACTTTACACAACAACCAAATTGCAGTATCATCAAAGAGTTTCTGTGGAAAAGTGTAAATGAATGTTATTTTTTGTACTTCTGCAGAATCTAAGCAAGTGCTTAAAAAAATAAACTTTTCCCTACAATACTGAAAGAAAATGCTGTGGGTCCTTCGCTGTATTGCTGTTGGTCATTTCCATATTTTAATAATATTTGAAATCTTTAAGATTTTTCAATTTCTGCCATAACCAAACATCGAAGAATACTGTTGAATTTTGTGTATTTGTATACGTACAAATTTTTATGGAAACTTTTTGATGAAACTAAAACAATAGCATTTTTCAAAAAATGTTCATAAGTTTAATGTTTTATATTCCTGACCTTATATGTAGACATGTTTGGGCATTAATCATCACGTTTCTATTAAGATACAATTAGAAATGTTTTCTTATTGCATTTATATGAAAAATAATGATAGTTTTTTTTTTCTCTTCTTTCAGTCTTTGAATTTTGATCCATGTCTTGATGATTCTGTAGCATTCACAAAGCGACTTCGATCCTTAAATCGACAAGTTACAATAGATTTCCTTGATGACCTACCTCATGGATTTTTAAACTTTCTCCCATTTAGTCAAGAAGCCCATAATGGCTCAAATTTATGTGTTCGCCGCTTAAAAGAAGCTATGAAATTGATATAATGAATACAATATACTCAAACAGCATATATCTGAATGACACATAATACTGAATTAAAATATACTCAATATATTTATACAGTACAACTGAAAATCATTAAGAGCTTACAAATCTTGTTTTATTATGTTTATTATATATTTGTTTATAGACTTTTTTTGTTGTTAATTTATTATTTTTCCTCTTTCATGTATATATGAGAAAAACTGTATTAAAAGCGTAGACATAAAGCAAGTATTGTAACTTTTATTTAAGCTTTTAATATTTGTATTTTCACTGTTATTGCCACAACTATTGTATTAATTTTCATTTTATTCTGTAAATCTTGTATGCAGTTATTTAAATTTTAGTTAAAGCATATACTTTTAAAACACAATAAATATATATTTTATTATATTAAATCGCTTCAGGTTGATACAAATGATTTATTGTTTAATATATAAAAAATGCTTTTTAATTGTCTTGAGTATTTTCTGAACAATGAAAAACAACTCTGTTTTTATAAATAATAATGTTGAATGTATAAATGTTGATGTAATTTCGAATTTTTATTTACAGTATAAATTGAATTGCGGGTTAAGTTTTTAACAAACTCCGAGTTTAGAAAGTGTCGAACTTTTGCGCCTTTGATTTTTTTTCTCCTTATTTCCTTAAAGAAAAACTTTATAATCAATATTCTACATGTCACAATATTTTATGACAACTGGGAAATCAACCTTGAAATGTTGACATCTAATCTTTATTTTTAGTATGGGCCATTGCGGATATCAGACATTGATTTAAGATGGAAAATTAATCACAAACTCATTCCCAAGGATTGTATAATATTAAACTCAATTTATTTGATGTTCACACTTTTTAAGATATAAAACATGGCGCTGCTGCAACAGCTCTTACGATTGGTTACGGAACATTCCGCCCCACTTTCAATATTTATATTCAACCAATAAATTATACAGTTATTTCAAATGTAAATAGAAAATAAACACAATACCATAACATTAAATAACTCACAAAGAAACACTAATATACTACACATTATTAGGTAAAATACAGACTTGTAAAACGGTCATTTGTAAATTCCAGTTTGAGTTTTTACTTTAACTACTCTGACCGGGTTTGTCTTCACCAAAATAAAGTTCAAATCTTCTCCCTAATGCCCATTTTTGAGGCGGTAGGTTTTCATCCTTAAGAAGCACTAACTCATTGACTTTTTCTACCATCCACTTAGTCCTCTATTCCAAATTATTTAAATACTTTCTATATATGCCATTTCTTCCAAAAATGTATTATTTTCGTCAATTTTTTCCAATTAGACAAACGATTATCTTTAACCTCAATTAAATTTGGCTCTTTTAACAGCATTTAATGATCTGCCAATTAAGAAATGGACAGGGGGTAACTAATCACACACGTCAGAATCTTATGTCAGAGGTACAAGTGGTCTTGAATTTAGAATTCCCTCCATCTTTGTAACGACTGTAAGGAATTCTTCATAGCTCAATCTGGCATTGCTTAAAACTCTTTTGAAATGACATTTAAATGCTCTTACTCCCCTTTCCCAGAGGCTGCCAAAATTAAGCGATCTCGGTGGCAGGAAGTTCCAATTAATTCCCTCAGATGACATATAACTAGCAAGACCATCGTCTGCGTTCACAACTAAATTATGTTACCTACAAAGCTCTTTGTTTGCTCCAGTGAAATTTGTGGCGTTATCAGAAAATAATTTGCAACATAAACCTCTGCGAGCCGCAAATCTTTTTAAAGTGCTACGAAGGCCTCGTATGTTAAATCAGTGGCAATTTTTAGGTGAACGGCTTTTGTCACTAAGCTTACAAAAATGCAGACATAAATTTTATGATAAATATCCTTTCTTTGGTGTTTGTATTTAACAAGGAATAGGCCACAAAAATCAACACCTGAGCAGTTAAATGGAAAGTCGGAAGTCACGCTCGCTCGGTAACTCGCCCATTAATTGTTCCACACCCAACTCTAAAACACTTAATGCAATCGTGCACGACTTTCCTACACGTTCCCTTACCCTGTACGGGCCAGAATTTTTGTCTAACATAATGTAGCAAGGCAGTAGGGCCTAAATGAAAATATCGCTTGTGATAGGATTCTAAAATAAGTTTAGTTAATTTATGACTTTTAGGCAGAATAATTGGGAACTTATTGTTAAAACGTACATTAGCATGCTTGATTCTACCATTTACTCTTAAGTATTCCTCTTTGTCTATAAAAGGATTTAAACACCTTATCTTACTTTCTCCTGGAACACTTTTGTTGAGTTAAAAACCTTACTCCTCAGAAAACTCTATTCGTCGAGTTTCCTTTACAATAAAAAGTTCAGCCTTGTGGGTCTCTTCTGTTGTCCAATTCTTTCAGCTGGGTTCTTTAGGTTGTGGAAGAATCTGAAAAGATAACTTACAACATGCATAATTATTACTCATATTTAATAACTCTTGAATAAAGGAATTTAAAGTCATAATAAGTACAGGTAAGTCACTTTGTTCTGCAATTTTAAATTCACATGTAAATTCGTCTTATGACAGATGTAGGAATTTCTCGAGTGGGATACTCTCGATCAGACAGAAGAGTAGGTCCCTCGAACCACAATTTATTCTCCACCAGTTTTTCAGGACCCATCCCTCTTGAGATAATATCTGCGGGATTGTTCTCTTAAGATACATGACACCACTGTTGAACCTTTGTCAAATCCTTTATAGATGCTATACTGTTTGCTACAAAAGTTTTTAGAAGATACGGTTCTTTTCGTATTCAGGAAAGGACTATCATTGAGTCACTCCACAAGTAGATGTCAGCCGTCTTAAACTATAAGGCACTCTTTATCTTTGTTAGCAATTATGCTAACAGAACAGCTGCGTACAACTCTAACCTCGGTATTGTAGCACACTTAAGAGATGATACACGTGATTTACTACAAATCAAGTTCACTTCGAAGGTTCCATCAACTGATGTTGATTTGCAATAAATGACACAACCATAAACAGACTCGGAGGCATCTGCAAATCCACGAAACTCAATATGCACGGCTGTGCTTATTAATATGTATCATTTTAACACTAACACTGTTTATTACTGGCAACGACTCGATGAAGTCTTTCCATTGTTGTGCCCCGTTTCAGGAAGCGGATAATTCCAGTCTAATTTCAAGCACCACCGTTTTTGCAAACGATTTTTGCTTTCTTTATAACAGGATCCAAGAAGGCCATGTGAATTAGGAAGTTAAAGGTATCTATGGTAGGTTTCCATGTAACACCTAGCGCCTTTGTCTCGTCTTGAAAATTGTAGCTACTGTCTGATCCAGTTTTTAGTTCTCGTTATTGCTATACCCTTTATGCAATACCATACCTGCACTACTGAGAGCCCTTGTTAACTCCAGTTACAGTTTCTTCGCTCCACTCAAAACGTCTGCAACACTCAGGACATCATCCATATAAAAGTCTCTTTCTAGCACTGGGGACGCTAATGGATAGTTCTCGCGCTCACATCTAGATAACTTAAGTAGGATTCTTGTTGCGATATAAGGTGCACTTACTGTTCCATAAGTAACAGTTTTGAGCTCATAAATTTTAATTGGTTCATTCACTCCCTCCCACCACAGAATTCTCTTAAATTTTGTTTGGCTCGTGTCTATTAAAATCATCCTATACATCTGTTTAATGTCAGCCGCGAACACAAATATGTTTACGAAATCTCGTCATTATGTTAACCCCTATGTTCATTTTGTATAGTGTACCATACATACAACATTATAAAAATATACTACCACTATAAAATAATTTTTAACTTAGTTTTATTACACGATTTATTTATTTATTTTTTGATGTTTTTTATAGCGTAAAGAAAAAAAGCAATCTTGCCACGATAAGGGTTAAACAGGTCTTCTTGAATAACCCCACCGTTATACTGTAAAGAGTTAAGAGAATTCGATAATGTTTGTGAAGAGGCATTAAAAACCACTCTAAGTTTTGTAGTACTTTTATCAGGGTGCCAGACTCCTAAATGCGATATATAAAACGTGCCTGTTTCTTCCTCGCACTCCGAAATTTGCCATGTGACCCAAATTTTCGTACTTGCGTAAAAATTCCCTATATAATGCTAAACACTCAAGTTCCTTTAAAAAGCGATTCCAGTGCGAATTTAATTTTTTAAGAGCAATATCTCTATATTTCTCTAAACACGTTAGGTCATCTTTTAACGGCATTTTTACAATGTATCTTCCTGTACTATCTTCTTCAACATTTTTCTTAAAGTGCTCTTCGAAAATTATTGCTTCTTCATTTTTGGCTACTTCAATCTGTACATTTTCTAATTCCCAGCATTTCTCCATAATTTCATTTAAAGCATTATTCTCAGTAAATTTCAACGGGAACGCTTCCACTAGCTAAGAATCCCAAAACAGTATTTTGCACAAATCTAATCTGATCTAGCAGCAACAATTCATAAAAAATTTTGGCACTTAAAAGCAAATCTACACGACCTGGCACTTTATAAAGTTTTCATCTGCGAGTTTTATATATTTTAACTCTGACATATTAATCGTCGACATTTTTGACGGCATGAAATCCGTAATTTTAGATACAATAAAAAAAAAAATCCAACTCTTTTACAAAATTTCCCTCAAAATTAGAAATCGCAGCATTAACAACATATTTAATTTTTGTGCATATATCCCTGATACCACAAACTGTTAAATTAGTTTTCTTTCTTTTTAAATTAAGGCTATTCGCACAGTCTGAAGTCATAATTATTCATTGCTCCTTGATCTAAAATCGCTCGCACTGGATAAGTATTTCCTCTATCATCTTTTAGTAAGCATTTAACAGTAGTACTCAGCAAAACAGTTTTTGATTGATTTATTACTCGCGTAGAGACTGCAGAATTATTGTTTTGATTAGTGATAGCTGGTCGAAACATCGGAGCATTTGACGAAAGCTCAGACTCTCGATGGGGGGGAGGGGGGGAATTCCCGCCTACTCGCATTGGTTTCACATTCATTACACAATGACTCAGAATTTCTAGGAAAATGTAAAGAAAAATGACGTTTCATTTTTCCCATCTCATTTACACTAAGAACAGGAAAAATGTGATTTACAGTTATTTACTAAATGTTTGCCAAGGCTATTAAAACAATTATTTTTCTTAATTACTTCTACTTTTCTGAAGCGGGCAACGCCATATAATTTTTAAATTTATATAAAGGGTGATTATTTTCAGAACAAATTATACACTTTAAATTCTTGCTATCAGCTAGAATATCCTAGACAGATTTCTAGAATTAGAGGATTTTTTATTAGTGTTTTCCATTAAAGATTTTCCTCGCAATACAACAAAAAAAAAGCTTTTTTTTTTTTTAAGTCACGGGATTAAACCAACTATCTGATTGCCTAACGCTGACATGGGACGCGGTTTCTTTATCCAGCGTTTGAAACAACTTGTCTGATACAATTAATTGTTTTAGTTTCTCTCAACTTTAGACAATAATCAAAACTAATTTTCAAACGTGATGCACATGGGTTTCATTTGCTTGCCTAGTAGTTTTCCTGAATTGCTCTAAGCACGACTGAGAGGTTGGTTCGAACTCTTTTAATACAATTTTCTTTACTTAATCGTAATCACTCAAGTCATTATCACTTGTTTACGAAATTACATTCGACGCTTTCTCACCTAATGAATTCAAAAGAATTTCCGCTTTATATTTATCGAGTACCTTTTTCATTGCAAAGGCTCTTTCTAAAGAACAAAAGAAGAAAGAAAAAAAAAGACTCCACCCTTCTGGACGTCTCCGAACTTTAATCGTTAAAGTTTTAATACTTTTTATTAACGAATCCAGAGGATCACATTGCTCAATTTTATTTTTTGAATCATCTTCGTTGGCGTTTTTAACTGTTCGCATGTGCGACAATTCTATTTCAGCTTTTGCTCTCTCCAATTTAATTTGTTCTAATAGTAATTCTAATTGTTTATTTTTCTCGAATGTCTCTAATTCAATTTTCCGATTCTCAATTATCCCTTCTATGAGATAAGATATAAATTCAGGTTCATCTTTGAATTTCTCACTATTCTTTATAATATTAATCAGATCTACAATCGTCATTTTATCAGTTATTACCTCCTAACTTTGTAGCAGCAAGCTGCAAATCAGCTTTTCGCGCGTTTTTAAATATTTTTA
>JAPMOR010030655.1:492535-539961 GCA_026543865.1 Argiope aurantia | reverse complement strand
AGCAGCAAGCTGCAAATCAGCTTTTCGCGCGTTTTTAAATATTTTTAAAACGATACTCAATTACAAAACTCAACACAACTCTTAACTCAAAAAAAATTTAAAAAAAATAACACAAATTATCTTTATGGGAGTGAATGACCACAAAGTTCAAATTATCTTATGGGAATGAATGACAACAAAGCTCATGCACCTACCTCAATACTCGTTAGTAATCCAATATCATCCCACAATTATTCCAATGCTTTCGGTTTGAAACAAATCGTAACAATAACCAAAACGAAATCAGAAGTTCTCAAATTAAAATTATCCATAGTTGCTTAGTGTCGCTCTTCGGTCGCACGGACCAGATGTTTGAAGATGGAAATTAATCACAAACTCATTCTCAAGGACTGTATAATTTTAAACTCAGTTTATTTGATGTTCACTCTTTTTAAGATATAAAACATGACGCTCACACCATGTTGCTCACACATTACACTGGTAGTTGTAGATGGCGCTGCTGCAACAGTGCTTGTGATTGGTTACGGAACAGACAACATACCAGCCATGACATGATAAACCTATTGGAATTAGATTAGACCAATAAGTCATATTTTGTACTGTCACAATATTTTTTTTAATAATTGATAAATCATTACACATTATTATAATGGCTATTTATGTCAGATTAGGAAAATATTTTTACATTATATATTAAGTTACTCTCATATTGAACGAAATTCATTTGATTACAAATCTGTTGGGTGAAACATGAGGGAAAAAAACCTTTTTATTTCACAGATAACTGTATTACATATAATTCATAGTCATACGAGGTCGGTGCCACTCCAGATTTAATGGTTACTTTAACAATACATAAACATATTATATTTTTCTGAATTTTCTCTCCCTCATTACTTGTTTATTGTGAACTAGCTCCTTTAGTGATCAACTTGTCTCAGATTGATTTTTGAGCTGTTAAAAATGTATTTCAAATTAATAATTTATTCCACTTTATTTATGCAGACCGAAAAACATGAATTTAATTGAATCAGTCTACTCTCAATTCGTGCACATGCGAATTAAGAAGTATATACACTATGAAATAGAAATCTTAATTCGGAGTTAATGATTGGCAAAATCACACTATTGAATATCTGATGGATGAGTTTAAAATTCATCGTTTCATTAAAAACTTTATTTCGGACTGTATCAAATTAAAGTTTAAAAAATATTGAAAATAAGAAAAAGAAAGTTACAAAAATACAATTATCATTAAAAATGTAATTTTTTCAGTTTTAAAATAATCCAAAAACTATTTTTAGAGAATATTTTAGAAGCATCAATTTCCAAAGGCTAACTTAGCGATTACCTATCTAGGGAAAATCAAGCCTATCTGTTTCTACAATCTTGTTCTTTTGCATTTTCTTTCTTCTGACTAAATGGAATTTCTTTGACATATCGAACTCTTTTTGGAGCATTTCTAGTAATATTTTGCGGCTTCATTAATTAGCTTGGCGCAGCATGGACAAAAACGACTTTTGCGCCATTAAAACAAATCATTTATTATCTAGGCAAAGTATTGAATGAAATGCATCTGTGAAAACGTTCAATGAAGCAATCTGAAATTCATATGATGGCTTATTTATATTTGATTATTGACAATCGATAATAACATTGATTTCTGTGTCATGTACATTAGCTTGTTATATATGTATATAAAGCACAATCGTGAATACAAGTATTACATTAGCATTGTATAATTTTCTGATTGTAATATTGATCTGAAATGAAATCTGCGAAAGTTTTGCGCAGGATTAAAGCATGCTAATTTGGGTAATTGGTTGAAAAAAATAGTAGTAGTTTTAAAAAAACATTAGTGTTTTAATATTTCTTCGGAGAAGAAGAATTAAGAGAAATGAGTGCCGAATTGCTTGGATTCGTTTCAAGATTATTCTTGGAGAAAAATTTTCTAACCTCTTTAAAATTTTGTAGGTTAGATTATGAGAAGAAATTGTTAGATTGCCTGTTTTTGTACCATTAGTTTCTAACTTTCTTTTAATGATCAAACTTATCCAATAAAAATATATGTATTAAAAGTTTCATTAGAAGTGACGTAGAGAAAATATGTCTGATTTTAAAATCAAGAAAAAATTTTAGTTTTTAAATATTACCTTAGAATATGTAATTATGACATATAATTAACATTAATATCTCAAAGGGATGCTACTTGTATTCTTTAAAGCGTAAACCTGTGTAATAAGAAGCTATACCGTGAGATCTGGCAGTCCATGCTACACATATTGTTAAAATGAAATTATTTTAGACTTCCATTTGCAGAAGAGGATTGGAATTTTGAAGCCAAAATCAATTCAACTTCTGTTTCCTTTGCAATGTTGTAAGGTTTCAAGTTTTCTGAAAACGATTGCCCTTGGTTAGTATGTTTGTGAAGTAATCTTTAATTCTCTGTACTGCATTTGTTTTTAAATGATTCTGTGTGCTAACTTGCATTATATCAGCTTCAGTATAATGTATAATTTCGAAACATTAAGTATCATCACTGCAATCGAAAGTATCATGAAAAGGCTAATGAAAATCTTCTGTTATTTTCAAAATTATTCTTTAAATATCATTTGAAATATTACTATAGTGATTGTTAAATTCTCAAAACCCATTAGAATAACCAAATATTTGTTATTTAAAGTAATTTGGATCTTTGCAATACAATAAAATGAGAAAAATCGGAATCTTCTTAACAGATGTCAAAAGGGACGTGTCGAAATTTGTCTGTCAAACAAATTAATCGCGATAGTTGTTTTCATTTCGCCTAATGCAATTTATTATTAAATGAACTAGTCGAGAACGCTGAGAAACGATCTGTGAAGAGAGCTTTAAAAGTTGCTGGAGCATCACATTTTGTTTTTCCTATTTCAAATTAACTTTCAACATTGTTTATTTTATTTCGTGATTTTTCTTTGAAATGAGCCTTCTATATTAAAAGATGGAGGATATTGCATAAACTGTAATAAATCGTGGTAAGTGATCTTTGAGCAGAGAATCTACTTAGGAACTAAATGAATTCTCTAATGTTAATGTAATTTAAGTAATGTATAGTTTTCTTAAACTATCCTCTTAGAGAACTTATTGATTGTACGAAATCGACAAAACTGTTTGCTGCTCGGAGAAAATGTAAACACAACAGTTGCATTCGTCAAAATCGGCTTTTGATTCACATATTAAAAAAAATTATTTTTATGTTTATGAGAAGGTAGCTCTTATTGCTGTTTTATATACTAATCGATTTTCTAAGTCGGCATATACCAAAGTACTAATCAAAAAGATTCATCGACAGCTATTAATGATGCTAAAGACAAGCTATTGCACGGAAAAGAACTGTATGAAAATTCGTAATCAAGCGCCAAGGGAAAACTAGCCAAGATATTTTTTTAATTAGGATCTAGCATAATTTTCAATTAATAAACATAATTTCTGTGTACATACTGCAACAATGTTAAGGCTTGGCACATCAAAATTGGAAAAGTCTGGGCGAATTTTTGATTATTAACCCTTTAGGCACTCATTTGTTCGAAAAAGTTTTTGCATATGGAACAAATTTAATTTGCTGATAAACGGATTGATGATGAATAAAACTTGTTATCTGTAATTTGGGCAAAACAAATTCTTGAAGGTTCTCAGTGTCAAATGTTAATTAAATGGATTAAGTTAATGGTTAAATGTCATAATCAAACCTCGTTTTTTTTTTTTTTTTTTTTTTTTTTTTCTTTCTTACAGTGTGCAAAACCAGTGTTAATATGCATTTAATAGGCACCTCCGAGGGTGACGAAAATGAGACAAGCAAATGTAATATGTACTTGGAGCAAATGTTTCCATTGATTTCTGAAACTAGTAAACATTGTCTATGAAAATACCTGGTGCAAATCGCAATTTAGCGTTTTCTTTTTAAATAAATTCTTAAAGTTGTGAAGTACTTTTGGTGAACTTGGCATTATTGATAACGCATTCAGTGTAAGCAAAGATTATAAAGTCTTTATGGAAGTATGATTGAGATAATTAAGTTATCAGTATAAGACTATACGTTTAAAATATTTGTGCCATGAAATTAAAGAAGATTTTAATTTCAGCCTTCAGTATTTTTTCTCTTTCTCGAAATGTTATTATTTTCAGGAAAGAAAAATAGTTGTTTAACTGAGTTAAATAAAAATTAATGGTTTAAGTTCTTGCAGATTTATTTTCAGAAAAATTAAATGTTGAATTACAAATTACATAATTAATAATCTAACAAGACAAACTTATCATGTTTGATTTTTTATCACTTAAATTCATAAAATCCGTTTAATTTTTATATTATTAATTTTTTCGAACACTTTTCAAGCTTTTCTTTTGTCCGTTATTCGTAGTACGAAAACGGTCATATATTACACACCACCAATATTAAATTTGTAAAATCATCATAGAGTTCACCATTTTAAATATTTCCCACAAAAGATCTATCACCGTATCCAACCCATATGTGTGTTCCTGCAAAATCAAATGTTCATCGATATGTTTGATCTACCGAGTTAGGCGTTATGTCCTTGTTAACAGAATTAGTCTCCTATAGCCATCAAATATTGTGGTTTATTGTGAATTATTACTTATAGATTTCATTCTGGAACTAATGGGATAAGCCATTACATGGCTCTTCTTTCTTTTGGTTCTGCTCTGAATCAGCATTATTCAAATATTAATAGATAAATATATTCTTTCACGAAATTCGGCTCGCTGCGATCTGATTGGTTGTTGGAGATTTTTCGCCAAGTGAAACACAAATATAGGCTAGTTCCCCCTGGAAGCGACCTAATTGGATGTGATACATATATGCTTCAAGGTTACTTAGACCAGAAACTATCAAACTGCTTCATTATTAAGAGTTCTTGACCAATGAGTAAGCTAGATCAAATGGGATTAGTAACAGCATATGCACATAATTGAAAATATATTAAAAATAGTTATGATAGGAAATTTTGATCAAAACATCTGTTATAACGGTAGGGCTGCAACATTATTAAAGCTTGACATGCATGCTCTATAGTAATTCGCGGAAATATTTCTAATTTGCAATTCCTTGCTTTACATTCCATTGCTTTTATACGCTAATACGAAACTACCTGACCTTCAACCTCAGGTAGACAATGCTAAGTTGGGGAAAAGTATGAAACGGAGAGAGGTGGTGGAGAAATAAAGGTTGTAATAAAAGGCTAAATAAAATAGACTTCTCTGATATCCCACGATGCTTAGGTTTCAGCCGGCTTCGTCCGAAATCGGGGAATATCTTTCACTACAGTAAGTAAATATGGGTGCTCTATCGAATCTTGGTTCTTATCAAATGAGTTGAAGATTTTGCCTATTGGTAGTGTTACTAGTTTTGTTGGTGTATTAGGTCCTATTAGAAGGCGAAATTATTTTTGTTTTGATGTAAATGTTCTTTCCGGGCAAAGAATTGGGTGAATTTAAAACGTCACTGGTAGTTTAAATTCTTTCACAACATGAAACAAATTTAAAATCAAAGCTAAATCTTTTGTAATTTATGATGAACAAATTGCGATACCTTCAAATGATCATAATCTTCGTTACTTAAAAATGAAACGTTTTTTATATTTAAAATCAATAAAGTTATGCTTCCATTCTTTTACTTTCCTAATTATTTATTTTGAAAACAGAAAGTGAATAAAAAAGAATTAAGTATATTTTTCTCAATATGCTACTAATAAACTGAAAATTTTAATTATATATTTTTTAGTCTTTAGTTTATGATTCATTATTTTAAATATTATGAAATCTTAAAATCATTTTTCTCAAATTTTGTACTAGATGGCGCCAATCATAAGAAATCAAAATTCAACTATTGATCTATAAGTTCTGAAAATAATAAAATAGTGTATTGCTATAAAAAAAACAGAAGTGTATAACACTTTGAGACTCTAAACACAAAAGAAAATTAAATCTTGAAATCGATTTTTCACTCATATTTATAAACTTGAAGCAAAAATAAGAGTGCAAGAAAGATAAGTTGAATAACTAACTATATTTTTCTATATTTTAGTCCTTCCTTAGACGCTAACAATTCACATTGACATTTAATTTGCATTAAATTTCCAGAACAGAATTCATTTTAATGAAGGATATTTGTTTCAAATTAATTACAATTTTATTCGTCATCCTTACTGGTCACTAATGAAACAAAAGTCTTAAATTGGATTTTAATTCTGAGAAGGAGGGATATACTTTTCTCTTGTAAACATGTTTTGAGGCATATAAAAACTATCAAAGTTTTTTTAATGAAATTGTTTATGTGAAAAAGCACAATGATTTCAAATTTATTCGGTGCAAACGCAACAGTTCAAAATGTCAGTAATTCCTTTCAATGCATTCTTACTGCTCGATTTGGTCATTGGTTGAGGAAATGCATTTTGTGTTGTGAATCACCAAGGAAAACAATTTGTGTTTATTGAAGGATGGAAATAATAAGTTGCCAAGGGGAAAAAATGTTATCACCCATCCGTGAGCAAATGCATTATTTTCCGAAACCTATATTTAGATTTCGGAAAATACATTTTAGACAGACTTTTTCTCATTGATTGAAAAATTGCTCTCGTGTACGCATACAAAAAGAGTTTTGTAAAGCAAATGGATAAATGGGTGAAAACATCTAAAATAGTTCTTAGGGGAAAATCTATATCAATAAAAAAGGAGCTGTTTCTGTTCGAATCCTCAACTTTTATATTGTCTTATAAAAGCGAAATGAGTTTCATTAGTATTTTTTTCGTTATCACGTAGTGACTAATTTTAAGATTTAGAGAAAATAATTCGGAAAAGTTACAAGTAAAAGAATTTTTAAATCTCATATTATTAGATTATTTAACAAAAGAAGCCAGTTTATTCTATTTATAGATGTGGATCTACGAGATATCAGAAAAAAAACTTCATTTTAAAAAATTAATTCAGAGTTTTTTTTAAACTGGACTGAAAGCTTTCCCAGGGGGGGGGGGGTGGAAAAACAAGGCGAAAAGCTTTACAGGATCTTCATCTTTCACAGTATTCATTGTCTAAGAAAAATAATCGAGAAAATTATCTCCATTTAAAATATTTCATTAGATATTACTAAATAAGTATTTTGAATTTTATTTCATTTTTACTATTATTCATTTTTTTTAAATCAATTTTGGGCTCCTGGAAATTTTGTCAAACCAGAAAGTTAATGAAAAGGGCGAGAGTGGATAAATGTTAAGCTGCCCTGAATTCAGTAATGTAGCGAGGGTAACAGACATCCGGAACATAATATTTTTTCGTCCCCACTCGTCATCAGTGGGTACGTAAATATAGAAGGCACCTGGGTATGGCATTCTTTCACCCCATCGTAATATTTCATTTTTTTAAAAAATTATATAAACGCACTAATGTTTCGTCGTGATGGTGTCCCAAACGATTGGCCCCGATCTGAATTAACTAATTAGCTATACTCAAGCACACATTCTTCTTTGTTCCGCGATTCACTGAAAGGTTTACTTTTAAGGAATAATTCACATTTGCATGAATTTGTTTCATCTGAAAAAGGAGGAAGTTTTTAAAAAATCATGCGAGATCTTGTGATTATCAACTGTGAACGAATGGTAAATCTAATGTGATTTCTACTATTTTATCTTTTTTTAAGTATAGATGACTTTCGAACTACCATTATTCATGCTAATCTGTTTAATAAATAAGAATTGTTGCTTCATTTAATGTTATATTGGTCAAATATTATGGATGACATATTTAGGTTTAAAACAAAAAGGTGCCCTGGTTGATTTTAATTAAATTATTAGAAATATTAAATGAAACTCCACACCCATGTAATACTTCATTTAGTTATAATATCTCTTTTTAAATAAACATATATGTTAATCTATCTTTTGGTATTATTATTTAAAACTTTGGCATATATAAATTTAATAAACATTTTGAAACTTTTATGTATAATTAGGACCAGAGGGTTGTGTTATTGGAAAACTCGAAAAAGGTATAAATGTATGATGTAAAATACATCATTGTGCTCAGAATTCAGTAACAGAATATTTATTTTCAAAAACCTTTCCTCTCTCTTACACAGTAGGTCGGATCATACTTAAATCCTTCATTGCAAGAAGCTCCACACTGAAGGCAAGTACAGGGTGTTGAGGGTTTCATAATTATTTTTTTATATAGATAACTTAAAATTCGGCAGAAAAGTTAGTGGAAATTAACAGCGCGTAAGGACGTAAGTACTTTCGCACCATACATTGATAGGGAGAGAGAGAGATTATATTCATCCACAATAGCCATCTTGTGAGAAAATTATTATTGAAGAATATTTAATGAAACATTAATTTTTGAATTAAGTTCGATAAGGAAAATTCTGACCTTACACTGCAAGATATTTTTAAGTAAATGAGGAAATTATTTAACGATTAGTTAATTTTCAGTTTTGGTTAATTAATATTAATTAAAAAATTTCATTAGTTACGCTTCCTTTCCTAAAAATCTTTTCTTCCTTCAGTAAAAAATTTTACTAAACCGCAATTAAACTATTGAAAATTTATTCAAAATAAACTATGTCACTATGCAGTATAACGTTAAGCTTAAGAAAATTCTGTATTTAGGAGAAAATCCTGAATTAAGAATTAGCATATAAAGTTTCTCTACAAGGAATTTATGCAACTGCTCTCAATGATATTTGCCCAAATATATTTTAAATATTTAATATAACGCTCTATAGAGTGATCAAAGAAATAAATCTGATGCACTACTGTGATACAGCACTTACTGTAGCTATTTAATCATTGGGAATGTTAGTAACTTTCATTACGCGCATAGCTTAGGTTTTCACACCAATTATTTCTGTATCAATATTTGCGAAGTGATAAACACGTTTGGGAAACATTATAAGATAGTTGACTGATAAGTTAATTCTCTAATGATAATTTTATTTTTATATACCCTATTTAAAATTTTAATAAAAAGCATCTCAAAGCTGAAAATTAAAATAAAATCAGCACAGAAAATTGTTAGGTGCTCTTGGATCAATTGGGCTACAGCCGGTTTAGCCCATTGGATGAAACGGCTCTGTATATTACTTTTTATATGCTATTGTCTATTATTGATAAGGTAGTAATTAATTTAGAAGAGAGTTTACATATCAAAACCCTTCAAGAAATCAAGAATATAATCAGTTATTTTAAGATGAGAAGTGAATTGGTTAATGCATAAAAGTTATCGAAATTTAAATCTCTTTTGTTATACTTGGCATTATTTCTCTCCTCTCTTTTCAATTCATTCAAAGAATGTTATATTTTAGTAGATTATCTTCCCTTCAAAAAACAAGAGAAGAAAGAAACCTTTTCCATACGACCAGTATATAAACTATACCAGCAGATTTGCCCTCTCTTTTAAGAAAATTGCAATACTTCTCTTATTTCGATCTTCTCCTCTTATTTAACTTATATAAAGAATCTCTAATCACCATAACGATAGTTTTGCTTCCATTTATCGCTATGTGATAAATAAGTTTAATGTGTTTTGTGAAAAGATAAAAATAGATAATACCATGATTAATGGGAAAAAAAGGGAAATCTTATTATCAAATAACTTGAAAAGAAGAGAGGACTTATGGCGTTCCATCTTCAAATTTTCTAATTTAAGGAATATTTGATATTTCTTCATTGAAATTACTTCAAATCCGTTACTGAATGTTGAAAATGTGACTCCTTTATTTAGTTCTAAATTTTAGCAATAATGAAATTTCAACTTTCTTCCTCATTTATCCAAATACTCAAACAAACCGGTTGAAATTTGTTTCCGACCTCATTCAGTAATTCTCTCAAACGAAAGAAAGGTCTAGGGCGAGGATGCATTTTACGTGGTTTGCGTGCGGGATATATCTGCGTATATTTTCGTGACAGTTGAGGGAAAAGGTGAGATATTTTTTAAAGAAAAAAAAATGGGTTATGGGTCCGATCGTTCCCCCCCCCCCCCCTTTACTCTGCTATCATTTGACATAGTTTAAAAATCACTCTAATGGTATGTAATTTAAACGCTTAAATTTTCTTTGGAAGATAAAAAAGGACAGTTGAATAAGTTTATGATTTAAAACAAATGAAAGATGTTTTAAGATATATTTCTCCGAACACTTAAAGTACAGAACATCTTTTGGATCGCATATCCCGATACAGATATAAAAGTATTAGTGATTCAAAAGATGCTCTAAAAATAGACATCAAAAACGCTAGCTAAATATTTCGATAATTTTTAACTTTATATTAGTTTAAATTAAATTAAGCTAGTATTTTTTTATTTATATTAGTTTAAATTAATCTAGCTATAATGATGGAAGAGTCGAAATCGTTTCGATAATTGAGGATTTGTAGTAACAAATCTAAAGAAAATTATTTTTATTTCCTTACGAAAAAACGGCAATTTTATTTACAATATCCAAATATACTATTAATTTTTTATTTATTTTAAAGCATGAATAATGTCAATTTAAAAGAACTCATATTACAACATATTCAATTATATGTTTTCTTATTCTGAAAATATATTATTATAATTGTATATTGTAAGAATGAATTTTGAATGATATTTTTTAACAGATTCTGCATTAGCAAACCATTAAGCTTAGGAAACACAACTTGTACATATTCGGGTTCTGAAATCAAATATTAATATATTTATACACTGAAAAACGAGTTATCTCCATAAACTGAAGGAAATTATCTGAATATCAAGAAATAAGATTTATCTCTTATATCAGAAAATTTTTAATTTTAGCATTAAAGATTACGTTGCAAACTTTCGTTTACGTTTGGGGTGCATTCGCAAATGATTTGTGAAAATATTTTCGAATATAAACTTACTATCAATAACAAGCTAGAGCCAGAGAGGAATATCAAAGTGTCGGTTCGTATCGCCCGATGCCGGATGAACGGAAAGTCCACCATTTTATCTTCATTTTCTTTCACAATTAAAAGTACAAACTGTTGATTTTTTTAAATAATACTTATATATCTACTTATTACATTCTTTAGTTCCTAATCTTCCAATCCTACGTACCTTTCCTGACCTCATTTATTAACCACTTTAATTTGATTAGCGCAATTTTTATCTGATTTAAACTTTGTTTCAAACCAGCACTACTATGTATTTCTTAGGGAAGTAAATGGAATTCTGGGGCTTCTTTGATCCAAACTAGCCTTTAAGTCGCGTGGTAAAATAGAGCTTACTTATTTTGATCGCTTGATGGATAATTTGGTTATGCATATCATCAATTTATGTTTTTTCTAAATTTATGAATCATTTTATAAGCACTCAGTCTGAGTAATAGCACATTTTGTTTTGGCATTCGATGATATATACCTGTCTATATGGTTGATTGTAGGCTGTTCTGAATTGATATATATATTGTGAATATATACGAGATTATAGAAACCCTCGACTAGCCTCAGCATACTGAGTATTGAATGCACAGACATTGTAGATAATATGGGCAGTATGATTGAAAATGACTCCGCATACGACGTGGCGCATGCACAGACCCCTATCTAGGAAGGTGCCTAATTAGCACAAAATATTATTCAGCATCTTCTGGATGTTATTCGCTATTCCTACAAGCCATAAAGTGACTCATATTGTTGGACGTTTTGTGCTAATAGAAAACCTTCCGCCATCAGCGATTGAACAGTTAACCAGGCAGTCATTAGAGTACTCTTCGGGGAAAGTGAGAATCTGCTCACTACTTTGAACAACTCTTCATCCCCAAATCTGAGGGGCAGTCCCCCTCCGGAAGATTAATATATAATATATAATATATACTTATAATAAAGCTCAATGTGTGTGTGTGTGTATTTTGGCGCTCTGCAGGCCAGACCATTCAACCTACAGCTACCAAATTTCGCACGTGTATACCTTGGGGGCCAGAAATGTGCACCTGGGGGTTATTTTTTCGAATTTTTATTTAGAATTTTATTTATTTAAAAATTAAGCGAAATTTTGGCGTTTTTCTGCTATAACTTCCGAAAATATTACCGCACAAAAAAGATTTTTACATTAAGTTAAAGATAAAAAATTTATCTTTTAAATGATACCAATGTTTTAACCTTAAAATTAAATTTCTATTTTCAATGAATTTTTAAATAAATATTTTAAACTATATTTTTCAACAATTTTTTTCGTACAAAATAAAAATAAAATTTAAGCTGCACGAGCACGTTTAGCATTCATGGGAAAAAATTAGCTTTCTTCGAAATGTTGCCATCACATTGATTAAAGCTCCAATTAAAAATAAATTAAATATTTTTGGAAATGAAATCTGCAAAAATATAATTTTCGGCACGTGTCTATAGGAAATGAAACAAATATGAAATATTTTTTCTAAAAAAAATCAAGAAAAATTATTTTATGATCTTTTACACTCTCTATATTATTAATCCAATAAATCAGTTTTATTTTAAGGCAAGTTTTGTTTAATATGAACAGGATATCCATTCAAATCAGGGCCACACAGCTAATTGTAAACCTTTAGTAAGACACAGATCTGCTAAAATGGTCTAAATGGAAAATGATTATATTTTATGTAACTTGATTCAATAAATGCTCTAATAAATAACGATTTTTTGATTTTACATAAAGCTTCTGCTGTGGAAATCACGAATAACAAAATGTTCTTGAAACACTAATATTTTAAATAAAAAGAGTTAATTTCCAATAAACTAAATCAATCACTTAAACTGACTGATTTATGAAAATTTGAATATCACTATTCAATAAAAAAAAAGATAATTTTAGATTTTCCATCGATCGTTTCAAAGAAAATACGCCAATCAACGCGCAAGTTTCTCAAGATTAATTGGCCTAAGATTATGAAAATGTTGAGTTTTTCTAAATTTTTAACATTCTAAACTTCATAAATAAGTCTTAGTTGATCGTGGAAAATAGAAACATTCATTTATTTAAAATTTGGTGTGTCCAGAATATTTCTCAGAATATGATACCTTACTGCATTAAATTTAGACTTCATAATTTTTAAAATATATTTATAGACCGGAACAAAATATTATTATTGATTTCATTTCAATCCTTTTGAAAGCAAAACTAAAAACTGAATTTTATGTTGAATCTGAGAAATTTTTGTTGAATTATTGTTTGAGATATTACATAAATTATGAAAAATATTTTGTAGTTGACATAAGACTTAAATACCGAGCGATTCTGTTTGCAATACTCATATTCAATAATAATAATAAATAAATAACAATAAAGATGATAAATAAAATAAAACGATTGGTTTTATGAAAAAAATATCTCTATATTAATTGCAATTTCATCATTTCAACTTCAAATTAAAGTTGAAGTTTTACCGGAAATGACAACAAATTAGCAAAATATATATAGTAAATTGAACGAAACGATCTAAACAACAGTATAAGTTTGGTATGACTATCAAAATTTGAAGATTAAAAATGTTTTGTTTGAGAATCTATTAAGATACTAGTTACTTAAAATATTTAATTAAAAATTGTAGCGAGCGGTAATACTGGCGAACCGGCTGGTCGCCAAAGGCGGTTAGTATATTAATAAGCACGTGATGATCTTATTTCAGATGAATCAAGATGTAAGATAATTCAGCCATAATAAAGCGATATTCGAGATGCCCTCTGTTGAGCTTCAATTCGTATAACTGCTCTGATGAACGCTCCACCGCGTTCCTTAATCGAAACTTCAACCGCATGATTTTTAAATAAATCCTTTCTTCGAAGACGAAAACAGGGATGACTAATGATGGCGTTTGACCCGAACCTGGCTTTCTATTTTTGTTATTGCTGATTGGATCATTTCACTCTTCGGAAAATCTGCTTTTGTGAAGACGAAGATTAATAAAGAATATGAATGTTGATATGATCATAATTTGTTTATTCTTTGCTTCACCGTGCAGATACGTTATTTTCGCCTATTTTTTATTATTTTCTATTTATTTCTTCTTTTTTTATTATTTCTTATTTTGAATTTTCATAAAATCAATTTCTTATTTCTACATTAAAAAGCTTGCTTTCCGCATGTTTTTTTTTTTTTGAAATAATTTTTTAATTCATTAAATAAACAATTTCAGTATCCCAACAGATTGTAATAAATTTCCCCAAGTTCCAAAGTATTTAAATTTTATAGCTCATTAATAAATTGTGTTTTAACAATCAAGCGAGCAACAAAATTCAAATTAAATTTATTTTGAAACAGATGTAGCTAAACTCTTTTTATTGTTTATGCTTATTATAATACCTTCGTAATAAATTGAAATGTTAGTATCTAAAAATTAACTATTCGAATTTCAAATTCGAATTAAATATGCATTATACAACACAAGAATAATCTTCAATTTTTTTAACGAAGTAATATATTCATCTAGGAACTCGTGAAAATTTTCTACAATGTGTGTAACTCGATTTAATAATTTTTTTTCCATCTTGCTAATGATTAAACGACTATCTTTTGCGACTTCTGACATCTATAACATCTGGTTCATCTAAATAATAAAGAGCAAGAAACTTTAAAAATTATATAACATAATGCAGAAATAAAACATATGACAGCAGGTTCGAAACTTTGAAAGTGCAATACGACAGTGGGTTCTCTCATGCTTTCTTAGACTTGGAATAAAAGAATATTTAATTCAAATGAAACTTAAAAGAATGCGTCAACTAAATTTTCAAAGTAATTAAACTTAAATTGAAATAAATAAGAATCGAAGAAAGTAATTTTAGACTTCCCATCAAAACTTCGAAATAAAATGGTAGAAAAAAGCAAGATATATTTCCATTGTTGGACTCAAATAATTTTTTAAATATCTGTATTTTTATTAGAATTTTTTTTTTTTTTTTGAAAAAAAGTTACTGTGAGTAAATGATTTATCTCTGCTGTACAGATGCTGTTCTGCATATTTTAAATATAGAAATATATACTTGATGGTAAATAATTCACTCTTGGCCAATTAGGAGTATACTGCAATATTATATAACAAGATTTATATAATCGATTATTTGCTTTGCTATGAAATTGATAGAAAACAGAGAGAGAGTAATAAAAAACTGTTTTATTACGTGGAATTACTTCAGATTCAATATGATACAAATATGCGTTTTTACTTTACCTTACTTTTTTTTTTTTTAACAATGGAATAACCTAAGGCAGAAAAATATTTTCAAAGAGTCTTTTATTGCTTGTTATTTCTTTGAGTTACTCTTTGTTCAGCGAGTTTGTATTATTGTGAAATTAGGGCGTATTTTTTATAATTCTGTTCTTTTAAAGTTGTTGTTGTTGCTTCTTATGGCACTTGCCACGGACAAGCCCGCTGTTCAAAGACTACCTATTTAAGCCTAATGGGGAGCGCCTCTTGTTTTTATCATAGAGCCAACTTGGGCCAAGAGTTCGACTTAACTACTCACGCATCACTCATTCACTTGCACAACCCTTTTTTACAGGAGGGCACATTCACACATTTCACAGATAGAACAGGAAGAACAACCATACCCAAACCGGGACGCCCAGATCACGGGGAAGATGTGCTACCCCTATGCCAGGACGCCGGCTCTTTTAAAGTATTTACAAGTATATGCCCCAAAGATTAAAGACCATGCCTCAATTCTTTATTGCATTATAATATTCTTTCTAAAATGAGTTTACACTCCATCATACTTGTGACTGATAGTTTATATCTTGCTTCATTACTATTTTTCAATTTCCTTTCAAGTCTAAAACTATAATTTTTATTCAAGCAATTTTTAAGTTGTAGTCAGCTAGTCTAGGAATTGTACAAAAATTCGAATTACACAATTTAAATAATCTCAAAAATATAGAGAATAAAAACGATTATATTAGAAGCTGTTTTTACACAGCTACTAGAAGACTCAAAAAACGTAAATGCAACGAAAACTAAATTCTTACTTTTAAAAATTTATAGTAAAAAAAAAGAAAAAAATGCATAATTACTCTAAATTTATAATATGAAAAGCTATGAACAGTACCTTCCTTCTATTTCCATTACTTCCGGCATGAAACTATTTTTCAGAAAATAGATTATTCTTTAAAAAAAAATTAACAACTTGTAAAATTTTTACATTACTATTTCTAAAATTTTCACAAATCAAAGTTCATAAAAATTCTTGAAAGTTATATATAATTTCTACATTGTAGCAGCATAAACAAAACTGCAATAGAATTTCTAACAATTTTACTACAGAATTATACCAATACATTATTTCTATATGAAAACATGACTAGATAATTTCAAAGACATGTAGTTAGAGCTTTTCGATATCATATTCGTACTACACCAAAATATACAGAGTAAAAAAAATCCTAAAATGTTGATCGATCAGTGGGCAAGGAGATTTTTCCCACCCGAGGTAAAACATCGCTTTATTAGCTATTAAAACACCATTAGAGGCTATGCAAATGTAAACGGTCCCAGGCGAATGATATTACTCTTCCACCCCATCTTCATATTTGGCACCAACCCCTACCTACCCAAACTGCTATTTATTAATTAATATATATATTAAAAAAAGTAAAAATATTCTACGTTTAAAATTATTCATGTCATCCAGTTAACTCATTCATTTCATCTAGACTAATTAGAATTACTATTCATCTTTCATTCGTATACAGATTATATTGTCATCTAGGAGCATGTGAGCAATTGATGATACCTGTTGATTATGTAAAGCATATTACTCCGGTAATGCCATTCAGCGGAATCAGGCAAAAAAAAAGTTAAAAAATGGGAAATACATAACGTTTTGTCCCCATGGCGCCTTCCAAGAGTGGTGCCAAAGATACTTATACCCCCCCCCCCCCTTGACGTCCCTGTCACGCTGCTACGCTACCAAGAAACTTTGATTGAAATAAATTCTTATTTAATTATAATTATTTTAATAAATTCTGTAATATAAGAGCTAGAAAAAATATTAAGAATCAAGAAAACCAGTTCCGTGTAATGCAACATAAATGTAAGAACCGATATATTTTGAGGGGAAAAAATACATTATTTTATATGTTAGGATACATTGAAACTTTGAAGTTGGACCGTTAATGCCCATAGATTGAGTCTTATCGTGTACAACGAATCATTAAACCAGTTTAGCTGCCTTAGCCAAAAGAGGAGAAATCCTTTCTGGATGAAAGAAAAGAATATTGACTTAAAGGCATGTGACGAAATCTTGGCTGGTTGCCTTCTTCCTGGTGAGGCTTAAACAGGAGTAACAATGTCAAAACTTCCCAGCCTATTTCAGGGTTAAAAGGAAACTTTTGTAGTAATTAGAGCACCTGACTTGAGTTCAAAAGGTTCCGGGTCGGGGCAAAGTTTCGAAACAAAATATTCTGGAATGATGATGCATCGTGACGATCAATTTTGTTAAATAGTTATAACTCCGGTTGTTCCATTTGATTGTACTAAATGTGTTTCTTGTTGGTCATTTCATTGTAAATTTTTTATCGGAAACCTGTAGCTTTTCTAGCACATTAATTTCAAACCTCAAACCTCATATACCACAAATTTATCTGAAATCGAATAAAGGAGAAAAATATCGTTTCATGTTATGTACAAAAGAGAAATATTAAGGAATAATCGCTTCAGATTATAATAAAGTTTTCATTTAAAAAGCTAAACGTCGCATTTTTGTTCTTGCCTGCTATCTCTCAGATTTAATCAATGAAGATTAGAAACAGAAATATTTCCTAAATTTTCTCTCAATGAATTCGAGAAAGATATTAAACCTTACTAAGTTCTAAAGACGTGGCGAAGATGAATAACATTCTTTTTCATCCTCATACCACTTTGTCCGGCTTTTAAAAACATAAAATAAACAGACAGATATTTTTTTTTCATAGAAATCCTCAAGGTCTTGATATTTATACCTGTCTTTTACTTGACCATCCTTCTTAATACCACTAATGTGATCACATTTTGTTTCAGCTTTGTCAATTAATACTGGAAGTCAAAAAGCTTGTAGTTTATCAAGAGATTTTCAAATGCAAAGCATCTAGCAGAAACAATTTACTTAATTCTCTTCTTCAATGTTAACTCTTTCTTGGCGCTAGATAATTTTTTTTTATTCGTATCACGTGTGTGATTTTTCATACATCGTACCAAATAATTATTTTAGAACAACGAATCAATCAATTATTTAAATCAAATAGTGATCACTCTCACCGAACACTTATTATGTATAACATTTTTAGTCAGAATATTAAGTAATGCTGTGGATTAATTTATATTCCGGCATGTAATCTTCTGTGCATGTGCATAAAACTAGAATTTCTGTATTTACGTATCGGATTACTTTTTTAGCAATTATTCTTATAATACTAAAATAACGTAAAACTAACATCTTCTGTAAGTAATTTATGAAGGAACCACAAACCTTATGTACAAAATGCTTTTATTAAAATATTGAAATACCAGGTGATTCAAGATGCTTCATATGATAAAATAAAAAGCAATAAGTAGTACAATAACTGATTTTTAACAAAGACTATGTTCCTTATAACAAATGCTCAATATGTCTGCCGTCATTCACCAACAATATCTGTAGTCAAAGTATAATGTTGTGAATAACACTCTAGCATATCTGTAGGTGTGGTGAGAAATTGTCGTCTTATGTTGTCTTTTAGCATGCCTAATGAGGTCAGACGGTCTCTAGATTTGTGATTTCTGGTAACCTCAAAACCAATATTCACACGGATTATGATCTGGGGACCTGGGAGGCCGAGCTCGACGGAAGTGACGGGACAGCATGCGCTCCTCACCAAATGAAGTGCGCACGAGATCTTTCACAAGTATAATAATATGTGGTAGAGTGCCTTCCTATATAAAAGTTGGACCTTCTAGCAAGTGTTTATCAGCCAGGCTAGAGATGAAGCAATTTTTCAACATATCAGCGTGCCTCGCACCTGCTACGCTCACCATTTGAAAAGCAGGACCAGGCATTTCCTCGAAGAAAAAAGGTACGTTCACGATAAGTGTGGTAAATCCTCACCACAAAGTGACTTTCTCGTCATGCAATGGGGTTCCCACGACACTTCTAGGGTTTTCGGTAACCCGAATTCTGCAGTTGTGGGAGTTGACAGACCCTAGGAGTGTTAAATGGGTTCCGTCGATCCACAACACGTTAGACAACTCGTCGTCATCTTCCCCCATCTTTTTGCACTTTTTTTGGTTTCAGCAAAACCTCAGGTAATTTCAAGCTTGTGCGTCAATTTTTACCTCTCTACCTACATTATTCCGTGATGTATTGAATTTTCAAATGTTAATGAACTTTTGAATCCGGAATCATCCAGTACAAAGATATAACGGCACCTTTAAAAGAAATAAGGATGACTATATCAACAGACGACTCGAATTGTAGTTTAACATTTGCAAGTAATGAATTTGCAGTTGCAATACACTATAAAGAATAGACAGCATGTCCATCTCTTTTAATTTCTTGGTAATTTTGACATTTATTTTCCTCGCTGTTTCTCAAAAAGGAATATTAGTTTTTAAATTCAGTATAGTTAAGATTGTCCTTTGAGCAAACAATACATATGCTACTGGTAATTCTATAGAATGGCGAAAATCGGCCTGCAATGTATGAAACTTTTCCTAGACATTCAATAGAATGACAAATAATGAATCGGGAAAATATAAAATACATTTTCGATTGCCTTTGTTTTAATTTTTATGATAAATTGAAAGCAACTAAATATAATTTCATTTCTTGGTGCAGCAAGTAGGTTCCTAATTTATTTTATTTTCTTTAATAAGAAAAGCAACTTTTATTTCATACGACTTTATTTTTTGTACTTTGAATAAACATTTTTAATGAGTTTTTAATAGCATTTGCATTTTTGAGGAATGAACGTTTTTTAAATAGTAGCCTTATCATGATCTTTTTTTCACACTTTGTCTAAATAGTATTTGTCATTCTATAAAATGTCTGGGTATTATAAATAATGACTCGAAAAAGGTATATGCGTCAAGCATTTTATAAAATGCCTACAGAATGCGGGCGATTGATTACCAAAGATCATATTAAACATTTAATATTTTACATTTAAGTTTTTTTATTAATTAATAGTATGTTAAATACAGTCAATTCACGCTCCTGTGACACACGTTAAATGCGCCATACCAATGTAATTTTGGACTTCATAGCGTATCTTGCAAATTGAAAAAGGAAACTACAGAGCATGATATTGTGAGGTTTTTTGTAGATGACACATACAGTTAATTACCTACAGCATAAATGGGGTTGATAGCATCCGAGATCTAGCACTTTTTGGTGCCCCACTGTTATATTTGAATTTTTCTACGAGATCGTTACCATAAGATCTTGATTGAATTTGTACGAATTACAGAAACCTTTTAATTAATTCTTGGTGCAGCCCTTTATTAATTCTATCATTAATAATTATGTATTTATACGTATATTTTGTTATAATGTATCTACTGTAGGCAAAGGTAATAATGTTTTAGAAAAATATATTTTTGTGTATAATATTGCCGTATAGCATAACAATTTTCAGCCCCTGTAACTGTACAATTAAAAACAGATTTTGTGGATTAACATGCAAATTTTTACAACTATTAGAAAATCAAAAGTATTGAAACAGATATTTAAAAAGTGATCGTTATTTGTGAAAATTTAAGCAGTTATGATGCTGTTGCCAGACAGGAAGAGAGAACCTCGTGAAACCGGAAAAATAATAAAAGAAAATATTAGAAATAGGGCAAATGTAGGTACGAAAGCAACTTTAATTTTTCCGATGAAAATTCTTGAAAATTCTTTTTAACTTTTCAGATGAAAAGTCTTGTCAAGTAGTACTTGTAATTTTATAATCACAAGTACTATACGACAACTACATCAGTTTTATAATAAAATTAATTATTAGCACTAACACCGACGAGAATTTTATAGAATTGGGTCTTACACTATTAGACCTAAGTCTTCGGTTCCTCAGCTGAAATTCCGGCCAGATATTAATAATGAAAGACACAAAGAGCAAGAAAGATTAAACATTTCGAAAGAGAATGCTTCTTTGAAATGACAAGAAGAAAAGACATTTTCGCAGATGAAAAGTTAATCTTGATGGTCTTGACAAATATTCTCATTATTTCTAGTAGTTTCTTAAAGAACATACTATATTTAAAGAGTTTGAAACATCGAATTTTCCCCTATTTAGGGGCACCTGTGAACTGGAAGAACTGGATTGTGTGGTAGTAAAACTCTCTATCTCTATGTATTAGGCATCGGTGGAGTGATTTAAGCGGAAGAAATCGGTTTTATAAATCTTTTTTAGAATGTACGAGGGAGAATAGTTTAAAAAGATTATTTAGAGCTAGTTAGCTAAATTTGCTCCAGTTGCATATATTTGTGGTAAAAAAGCATAAATTCTTAGAAAAGATTTTTCTTGTAAAAAAAGCTAAAAAATTTCATTCAAGGTATGACTAAAACAGAGTGATAATTTAGAAAAGATGCGAGTAAATAAACATTCCTTTGTGCCTTACAGGAAATTAAATATTTTGGCTAAACTTTTAGGATTATAATTTAATATTTATCGTTATTCAACTTAGTAATTGATTTCATTTTCTTTTGTTTTTAATTCGGATTTTACTTGGACTAGAACTATTTTCACTTACATTTAAAAAGTTTTTTTTTTTTTTTCCTTTTGAAAATTTCTTAAGAACACTTAAGAAATATCGATATATTTTATTCGCTTCCTAATTTTATGAATCCCATGTCGAAAAGCGACATTTTTTTTATTTTTATCATACCATCACGGACAATTGACTAAGAATTCCGATATCCTTTCTAAGAAAGTAAAAATGATGAAGAAACTCTATCAATCTACAGCAGATAAACGGGCATTTCAAGAAAGTATAATCTATAAAATAATTGCTCACATTAAATAAAAATATTAGAATATTATAATTACTTAATTGAAATATTTAAACTTATTAAAGTATAGCCAATAAAATAAACACTTTCTAAGAGAGTATAACCAATAAAAAATGTCTCGTTAATCTAGTTTTAAAGACTCACATTTGCTTAATTATCAGAATACTTGTAATTAAAAAAAATCCAGAAAATCTGCATAATTGATACAGTTTCGAAAGAAAATTCTTCATATTGTTATAGTTGTTGAACTAAGTAGCTTATCAAATAAGCCTAATGTGCTCTATTCGAATATTCTATATGCTGTATCGTTCCTGTTAAAATGTTTAAAAAATCCAGGATCTTTATTGAAACTTTCGTGTCAAGAAATCAAGTGATTTTATGCTTCATAATTCAACCATTATTTATTGCTTGTTTCCCTCGTTTAATCTTTAGATACGGGTAGACTGTAACTTCAAATATCTTTTTACTTTTTTATATGTGAAGTATAAAATAAGTACTGTAATCTTCAAAAAATACGAATTTTGACGAATCTCCTTGTTTCACATCCTGCTGAAAATATGAAATACACATTTTTGGAATTGTGTCTGTTTATTTGTGAACACGTTAACTTAAAAACGCATCGAGTTTAACGGATAAAGCTGAGTATATGAACTTAACATAAAATTTGTAGATTTCTATCCGATTTTGAACGACAACCAAAGGAATCGATCTTTTCGGCTGTCCGATTTCAAGTGAACACGGCAACTACAAAATGCAAAGAGCTAGATAGATAAAATTTGGTATACAGGTTTAGAATCTATAATGAAGATTATCGTCAAACTTTGAACTAAATCTGTCAAATCTGTTTATACTTTCCAATAAATTCAACTAAATAACGCCAAAACTCATTGGCTTAAACAAATGAAATTTGGTATGGGATCTTATGATTACAATTATAGTTATATGTCAAATTTTAATTTCATTTCGTCGGAAAAATTGCGTTCAAAATACATATTCGATTTTCGGATGCTTGTCTAGTAACTGCATGTGAAGGATTAATCACCAAATATTGAACGATAAATTCGCTTAAATATAGCCTTTTTACTGAAAGATCAGTATTTCGCGACTATTGTTGACGAATGCCATGCAAGGCATTTGTGAGCTTACACAAGGTCCCCAATTATATGCGGGGAGGAAAAGGGAAGCCTTTACTAGACAGTATGCGAGAATATTTTAAGGAGACCATTCCCGCGGATAAAAACAGAGAAACAGAAAATTGTTTCCCGCATTTTCATGTCATTGAAAATGCTATTGATCCCTTCGACTGTCTGTGGTATAATCTGCCTCATCTTTCTTCTTTAGTAGTGAATGATATTATATGAATTATACAATAGGCCAAAACAGTAAAACTGTCTACAGAATGATAAGAGAACAGACAATACTAGAGTCTAATGAAATTGAATTGGTATAGTAGTATGCAATTCATAAAATTCTACTGATATAGAAACTGTATCAGGCAAATAAAACAATAATCTTATTTCAAGGGAATTATGTCTTTGATCATATTATCAAACTCTCTACCAATTATTAATTAATGGGAGTCGATTAATTTGCGTGACATCACAGTCACGTGACAAAATGCGCATACCCTCTAAAATCATAATGCATATTACGCTTTTTCTTCCGATAGATCCGCAAAGGGTATTACTAAAAAATAATGAGATTTAGACAAGGGGAAGCCTTCATGTGAAATGATATTTGCTTCATTTCTCTAATATGTTCAATTATGAATTTTCCATTTTTCATATCTAAAAAATATTAAGTTTCACTTATGAACAGATAGGCAGTTAAAATGTGCTTAAAGGTTTTATTAAGTTTCGAGCGATAAGGGAATCGAAATGATATTCGTAATTCTTTAAAATGCTTATTCAGCATATTCTAAGTGGTTCGGGAATTTTCAGAGTATTCAAAGACTAGAATAAAGTCAATTTGTAGTTGATCACTGAAATGATGAACAAGCAAAAAGATTAAATACATGCATATACTGAATTAGAAAAAAAAAAAAATTTAAAAAAAGCACTTGCGAAAATTCTATAAGACCCTTACATGCTTTATATTCAAAACAATTCTATTGTAATTATGAAAAAAATAAGTATAATCTCAAAAACAAGAAAAACAATTACGACATCCATTTTAAGAGACCCAAGTTAATGAGAACAAAAGGAGTGGAAACCGCACAAAAACGGGCAATTTCCACTTTATTTATTTTTTTGCTTTCCTTTCATTACTTTTAAAGCGTGCTTCTTAAAACAAACGCAGCAGTGAATTCATAAAAAGGAAACTCTTTAGAATAGTGAAACGAAATCTGGGCCGTCAAAGTCGTCACTCCTGCATTCGTCTTTTCACGGTCAATGCCACAGAATTTCCCTTAGACGTCCGCTTTGCATTGCGGCCCCTCAGGCTACGATGAAAATCGTTCAATCAGTGGGTTAGTGGGATAACAAGAGCTCTCTTCCCATTCCGATCAGTCGCTCTCTCTTCTGTCCATCAAGTCGTTGAACGCTTGTTCGATGGGATTAACGGCAGGTACGTACTTTTGTTTTCATAGAAACTTTCTATTGTTTTCATACTTTCGCGTGTGGAAAGACAACGTGTTAATAAATAAAAAGAAGAGTAAATAATAAATAAAACGAAATGTCAGTAATAATATCATATGTTAAGCAATAATAGCATATGTAAATGTTAATAAAATAAAAAGTAAATAATACATGTAAATCAATAAAATGGTAATGCCGCATCGTGGCAAGTTAATAAAACCATAATATCAAATGAAAAAAAAAAATCGAAGCGAATGGTATTTTTCTTTTCGTAGAAACTTTATAGTGCTGAAACACTTTCGGGTGTTCAAAAGTTTATATTATATATATATATATATATATATATATTAAATTTGGCACGTGTGCTCTTCAAAACTATAGAAAGCTCAACGTTACTTTTAAAAGTCCATAAGTTAATTGAAATATAAATAAACTGAAAATTAATCAAATGTGTTGCATTTTCCCATTATATCTACAAAAAATAATATTCCGCAAAAAGATTATTTTTACAGCTTATGAAAATTCAAAAAGTTGTCTTTTCAGCGATACCAATTTTATTTTTATACAATTTTTCTCTAGTCTTAAAAAAATATTGCAAAATTCATTTTATATTCAGTTTGTAACAATATATATATATTTTTATTGTTCTCAGAAGTCCAATCCAGTTCCTTTTCTTCACCAATAGTTGAATGATTTTGCAATGTTAAAGTTATGATTAAAAAAAAAATCTTTCTTTAAACTTAACTCCTATGTAGGATTTTCACTTCCGCTTTTGTTTCATAGTATATAATACACTTTTCAATATATAGACTCATTGCGTTTTTTAATTGTTTGAATTTCTTTGGTTGTCTGTATTAACCTCTTGACCTACGCATTTACTTAATATTCTAATTAGATGATGCATCCTATTTGGAATATTTATTATTATTTTGATTTCTATAATAATATTTGGGTATTTGAGATGCGTTTTCAAAGGATTTTTGCATTTAAAATCATTAAATACTTTCGCTAAATTGCAGATTTAAAATTAAAAATTCAATAATTCGATGCTCGAGTCAGATTCGTCATTGCATGCGAAAGGATTAAATGATTTAATTTTCTAACACATAGAGTGTCCATAAAATAACAATTCCTGTTTGTAGGCATTTGCAGATAAAACTAATGATCGAAATGAAACCAAATTTCATATGCAGACTGTGGAAAACATAAGGAGATAAATTTCGCAAATAATAATGATGATTATGATGATGATGAAAACCACCAACAGAAGATATTTTGATGCTGACGAACTAAAACGGGTTGATAATTACTATGAATTCATGGCAAATGGATGAAGCGAAATTTCATCAATGTTTGAGAGATAAATAAAATGCACATACCAAAATAAATGGCATAAATAAAGAAATTCATAGAAAATAATTTTTACTAGTCAACATTTGAGTCCTGTGACCCATGTTCAATGTAATGGCTCAAGTTTATTTGAGAGTGGTGCTGGCCTTCCGGCGCGCAAAATATTGAGTCGGCGAATTTTGGTACTTTTTCTTTCTTTGAAATTTATCTCCCATGTATTCCATAGTTGGCATACAAAGATGGTTTCATTCCGTTCAATATAATTGCTGATGCCTTCAAACAGAAAAAGTTATTTATGGCCACTTTACGTTCTAATAATCCCTGTATTATTATTCTTGTATTTTGTAATTCTTAATTGCCCCTGTTGGTATATCATAAACATTTTTTATACTTGTATTTTTGATTTTAGCTCATTTAATAAAGTTTCATTTCACTTAATTTTTTAAAACTTTAGTATTGTGCTGTACTTTCTCCAACAGGCTTCATAGTCCTATTTTTAAAACATATTTCTTATCGACTTTGCATTCTAATAACAAAGTTGACTTCGCAGTGTCTATAATTCATTTTTTCCCTGCTAACAGTTGCAAACTAGATACGGTGATGTTTTTTATTCTATCATAAATATTTAATCACATATTTCTTTGCTGTTTTTAAGAACTAAAATAATAATATTTTTCGGATTTCTAATTTTGAAAAAACTAATGTTAAGATTGAACTTGAAAAATATGAAATGCTTCGATTAATTTTATAGTTTTTTCGTGTTTTAATGTTGGCATTCATTCCTATTTTGTAATTTGACGTATGCCAATTTTTCATTGCTATATCGTCTTCACATTTTATTTTCCGATTGTATTGGATTGATTTTCATTGCATCTAAAAAAACTTATAACTAAACTATGAAACATATAGTATACACATTGCTTTTATGAAAATGTTTCAACTTAGCGCACATGCAGTTAATTTATTATTATTTTTTTGCATTAAAATTCCAATTTTTGGAGCCATTAAATCTTTAACCGTCATAACCATCCGTCACACGGACACATAATTACTAGTTTTCAAATTTATAGACTGAAATTAAACAATTCAAAGATGTCATAATGCTTTACAAAAGCTATACATATCTCACAAAGATTTAAAGTATTTCATAAATTCATAATTGTGTACTAGAATAGCATATTCCCCAAATGGAAGATGTCATCTGATTAGATAGCAGAAAAAAAGAAACAATTAAAGGGTTAATGTACTCTAATAACCAGGTACACAGGGAGGAGAAAAAGCATAAGGTTTCTAAAATAGTATTGGTGTGAATTCGGATAAATAAATTTGAAGTATCAATACCTTTCTCAAAAAAAAAAAAAAAAAAAAAAAAAAAAAAAAATCTCTAAGAGCGCAACAAGCATAGAAATATTCATTGAACATGAAACATAGCTAATATTACTTAAATTCTATAAATGAAAGAAGAAGCATAATTAGCAAATTAAAATTCTGCATTAAAGAAAGAGGATGATTTGCAATGGAGATTCGAGCCCACCATGGGCATTATTGAAACGAGAGAGCATACATTTGCGAAATCAGCTCCTTTATATATTGTAAGATTAGAAATGAAGACAGAAATACAATTAAGAAGGAATAACAACACCGTTGGAATAATGCCCGCAAAAGTTTAAAAACAAAAGGATTTTTTGAAAAAGTTGAATTCAATAGAATAAAAGGCGACATTTCTGTCAATCAAATCTTTACACGACCTGGATTTTTAGAACACGCCAAGCAAAATTTTTTTGATAAATTCGACAAATGCTAGTGTAAGTGACAAATGCTCTGGCAAAGCAAAAGAAGTAAATGACCAATTAACTGGGAAAAGCAAATCATTCAAGATTTACTGAAGAATGGTATTGTCATTTCTTTGGTTTAAGCAATCAATTCTGCAGTTCTCATTGGAACTTGGTTAGTAAATTCTCATCGCCCCAATCGAAAAATAAGACTATTTACCTTCAATATATAGTGAATTTTTTTTAAGACAATGGAGCTGAGGGCTTGTTGTCGAATAGATAGATCAAATTAGATCTTCCTAAAAGGATTATTCGACTATGTCATGACTCGGCAGGCCTTATACAGTGAAGGAAATGACTGATTGTTTCCGGTTGATCTTTTTGATTACCTTCGGAGTACTGTGGTATCGTAATATTTGGTGAGGATGTTTCGTGGTAGCTTGCAGAGCTCCGGTTAGAACAGAGTAAAATTCTGCTTAAAACTAAAATTATTGAATGAGCAATGGAACAAAGAACACCCAGATTTAATCTGAATCATGTGTCTACTAGAATGTATACTGTCCACCAAAATAATTCTAAGTGTCGTTACTGTCGCTTGTTGAATGTATAAAAATTAAACTCAATCCACTAATTTATCCCGAATCTTTCAGACATGTAGCCTAGAAATTTGCAACTGGAGTAAATTATTATATATCATAAATTTTAATGCATGTTAATCTTTTGCTGTTAAATTTGCCATAACATAAATATATAATTTTTATTTGACATTAAAAAACGTCATTTAGAAAATAGACGTGGCGATTTTTCGCAGCTTCTTCCGATATTATTTCACGAAAATGATTTCTACTCCATTTCAAAAATTATATTTTAATAATGCCAATTTAATTTAGTATGATATAGCTACGCATTTTCATTCCCCAAATCAATCATGTCTCATGAGGCGAAGTTTCATTCGATTACTGTCGTACGAGACGAGATTGGCGTCAGTGTTTTAATTTATAATATTTGCATTAATTAATTTATTAATTTTTTTCTTTCATGTTTTATTTTGGCAAGATTTTTGTCTTTCTAAGTATTACAAAAAAGAAAAAGAAAAAAAAAAAGAAAAACGTTTACTGTTTTTTATAAGTGAACTAACTACAAAGAGCTCCAAAGCAGAGTTTTCAATTCAGATTTATTGAAGTGATTTTTATTTGATTTGATAAGTTTACACGTTGAATTATTAATACTTTTTATAATGTAACAGCCAAACATTTGCCTTTTGCTTCGTTTTCTGATGAGAAGTTATAATGAAACTAAAAATCTGTCTATTATGATTTGAATTTCTTAATTAAAGTACTTTTTCTAAGAAAAATATCTAGAAAGTTTTCTCTTCACCAGATTCATAATTTCAAAAATGAAACATTTTTTATGGATAAATTCAGGAAACAATAATAATTATATGGGATGCCTAAGTCGCATGACAAAAGTAGCTGCACATATCTAATATCTAAATGCAAATTATCTGATGCTCTTCCTCGAGTGATTAGGAAATGATTCTTAAAAAGTAGATTAATTAGAAATTATTATATTATATATATAGCTATATCTCCATCTAAACGCAGGTCTTAAAGTGGCTCTCCCCTCCCCCTTTTGGGGGGCGTGTAAATCTGCGAACTGCTTCCTGCCGATTTCCAGCAATTCATAATACATTACATGCACTCCAATCAATTTACTTAGAAATGATAAAAAAAAATTAAGAAAAAATATTCATTTCTACAAATACAAGAATCCGTGACTTTAGTCATATGATAAACTTGACTAATTATAAACGTAATCTTACACCGTGCTCTGAGATCACCGTGTTCTCTATCGGATGTTTATCTCATTTTATTTCAGTTCAGTTTTATGTACGGTAAATTATTTGTAAGCTAGAAAGCATAGTTTTTTTCTTTATTGATGATAATTTTATAACAGGGAGGTAATTATTTCTGACAAAAATATATGCATTCGGTACTCTGTATCAGATTAGTAAATCAGAAAAGAATCGCTTTTAATTTCGGAAACTTATAAATCAACCTAGCGCATTCAATTCAATACTATAGTAAACTGCTGTTTTATAAATATGACTCTAGTCTAATTTTGCATCAAAGATATATGTGAAATGTCCATTTTATAATTCAATAATGATTTCGGTACCAGAGGTCATTCATTATCAAAAGGTTGAGCTCGATTGCACTCTAATATCTCAATACATAATAGTGGTTAAAATGTTAACACGATATGGAAATATAATCAGTTCGTTTAGTTTAGTTATATTAACATTCCGTTTTAAAGCAACACTATGGCTACTTTGGGATGGACCTCGTAACTTTGAACCGCTGTTAGATGACGAAGACGACACTTGACCTGGCAACCCCTCTCTCCAAACTTCCATACCACACCCTAAATACGAGTCTATAATCAGTTAAATCAAATTTTAAATTTGGTTATATTAATGTGTCTCTTTGAAACTCTATATAAGGTGAACAAACTAATTTTTAATTGTGTTCAGACGAGGACAAAATTCGAGTTTGTATTGCAGTATCCAAGCTTTAATGTCACGTCTACTTGAAGATATATGAATAATGATGACAAAATTGGCATTTTTGATAAAATTCTGTTTAAAATCAGCGTGTCCTAGTTCAACATCAAGAAACTTTGACCCTATTTGGCATTTAATTGGACCTCAACATTTTTATATCTATATCTGATCTCAGGATCGAAGTTTTTTAAATTCAAAAATTAAGAAGAAATTCATTTTAAATTGTCCTATTTTATCCCTTTGATAATATGTTTTATTTTCAAACATTTTTAGAACATCCTTAAGCCTAATCTTCAGCATTTTCAAATACTGTGACTCACAGGCATAAAAAAAAATAGTTGCTTAACTTTATAACTAAAAGAACGCAAGGCTTAGATTTAATTGTATAAAGATAGATTTTAAATATTTATACTGACAACATTTTCAATTTTTTCAAGGAATCTTTTCAATAAACTTTCTAAATTTGAAAAACGTATTTCATTTTCACAATGAAAGAGTTTCGATTCGTTCGCAAGAAAAATTTATCTAATCACGGAGAAATAAAAAGAATAATTTGCCAATTGTTTTCAA
Source organism: Argiope aurantia (assembly GCA_026543865.1). NCBI lineage: Eukaryota > Metazoa > Arthropoda > Arachnida > Araneae > Araneidae > Argiope > Argiope aurantia. The sequence continues at coordinate 509,150 of JAPMOR010030655.1, read as the reverse complement.
CATATCTCGTGTCATTAAAGAAAGATAAGAGAAAGGAAATCTTACGTTAAAAAAAAATATGACGGTTGCGAAAATTCGGCGTGGGAAATTAGACGCGAAAGCTCCATGATTCATCCACGATCTTGTATCCTCTCCTTTATTAGTGGCCGATACTCGATCTGCGGTGGGTTTTTTTAGGGGGAGGTCCCCCCCCCCTCTTTCTCTCCGAGAATCGATCTGATCCAACTAGCACACCACAAAATCATTAGAATTCGGAACCATCACATAGCTAATATGTGGGATCTCTGTTCATTCTGCAGATGATTTCATAGCTCTTCTCTTTTGTATAATCCATTGTATGCGGGAAAAATAACTGAAATTAAAGAAGATAAAAATAGGCTACACCACAGTTGGTACATTTCATCTTTAAAAAGAGATGAAAAGGGGAGGAAATATTTTTCGAAATTATAGTCAGAAAAGGATATTTGAAATTTCATTTATCCATAATGTAAAGGATAATATTTATTTGCAATTCAATGTATGTTGAACTAGTTTAAATTGATCCGGTTAACTCTAAGTATTCATTATTATTGAATTCAGAAGTAATACAAAGAGCTATCCATTATATCACATCCTTGTACGAGTCAGAAAATATAGTGCTGTGTGTTGCTGTGTTTAAAGAAAAATCCACAGTGCTATAAATAAACTAGAACGCTTATCGCTTCTTCCAAATCGAAAGTAAACTCGTTGACTTTATGCAACTTTGTTCTACTTTTCATTCTTTCCACTACTCATATTCTACAAAGCATGTAGATATTTTACCCCAATATCCATTGTTATTTCTTTTGTATAATAAAGATGAAGGAGAGACTCTACAGTTTTCTAAAACCTACTAAATCATGCATACAATAATTCATCAGCGATTTCTTTGTTCACTGTAACGCTGAACTAATTTTAAGAGTTGGATGTGAGAAACGTAAATCATTGCGATGCTTATTGAGGACAACGAATGAAGGGTGCAAATTATATCAACGCGTTCAGGCGAGAAGTCATAAAATAATTATCCGATAACAATGGTGGAACAATAGATAAAAATTATTTACTGGGATGAACAATATATAAAACTATTAACAAAGGATAAATTAGATCAGTTGAGACTTGTTAAAATTTTCTGTACAAGAAAAAACTTTCAATTAAAGGGATTCTTCCGTTTCATTCGGGCTTCAAGTTCGTTCAAAATTTCAGTTTGCAGACTAATTTCATTGGATAGGATATATTATATTTTGATGATACCAAATCTATCCGAAGTTTCTTATCTATTTTGAAATAGAAATTATGAGTATTTGTGTCAGTAAAAATTTTGAATTTTACAATTGTTCCTAATTTTCAAATATTTTTTCCTCGGGTTTTTTTTTTTTCTCTTCATTTTCAGATATATTGAAAATGTTAGCTCCCAACTTTCACGTTTTATGCCCTAGAAATTTTCTATGCACAGTTTCAAAAGGAAAAAAATTATTATCAATATAATAGTGTTTTATACGAAAATTGAATAATTTATACAAATACAAAATCATGAAAATATTCAAAAAAAATTAATGAAATGCCTTTTTGTTTAATGCTTGCATAAAGCTTTCAAGAATAGTCAAGGTCTTAGGTAATAATTTCTCATTGGTGTTACAAAGGACAAAATGCAAATTCTATTAATAGTTTTTCATTTTTGTGTTTGAAATAAATTCAGCATTTTTTGAAAATTTTCATAACATTAAAAAGCAAAATATAAGTATGGTTTCCTATCAATTATTTATTGATTTAGAGAAGGTTTATTAAAAAAAAACGTTAAACATTTTGTTTTACATAACCACTAAAAAAATACTTAAGAAAGTGTTCATTTATTTTCTTTCATTATTCTGGTACTTCACTCATTAAACGCTGACTGATACTGATCCTAAGTCGCCGGTCACTGACTTTGTCGTTTTCGTTCGGGCCAGATCAGTTATTGTTAACAAACAATATAATTTTCATAAAGGCTGTTTTTGTTATTGTCGAGTGACGATATGGATTTAAACATTATATTCTCTTAATAAATCTCAATATGGAGATCACAAAATCATGCTCTTAAACTCATACAATTCTTATCGCAACTGTACACAAATCTCATTTCTGGTTGCTATAATTTTAAATATTATTTGTCTGGCAGATCTTTTTTTATGATCTATTAACAATCAGGATATTAAGGAGAATTTGTTACATTTTATGACTCCATTAGAATAATAATATCAATTTCAATAAAAATATCCAGCTTAAATTAGTATTATAGTCAATTACATTTCCATGACTAATGCACTGCCTCCATTTAATTTCGCATTCCGTTGCGAATCACGTATTTGTAGTGTTATATCAGAAGTTAAACGTATTTGTTACTGCCATGGAGTGTTACATCTCATGAATTCGCAGAAATAAATGTATATCAAACTTCAAACAATATTTTGTTATAGTATATGTAATATGATCCATAGAAGTTACACTGCAAAATAAAAATGACTAAAACTTCTCAATCTAATATAAAATACTTTTATTATTAAGGATTTAAAAAAAATTTTTTACCTGAAAATAAGAGTAGGCACGAATAATATCAATGCTTTGAAAATATAAAGAAGCCAGCTAAAATTCAGGTATTAAATTTCAACGCCTTATGGCTTTTTACGTACAGAAGAGACAGATGCTGCTACAGCAGATTATTTTTTTTCCTTTGCGTACAGGCTGAAACTACTGTTATATCACTAAATACCTATGCACATATACAATTTTAATCCGACAAGCCGAAGCCAAATGCCGAAGAAGTGAACAGAGAGTGAAAGATGCAAATTACAGTGAGGTATGGCACACATACATAGTCTCCTGAGGAAAATGTTGAGTAAAACAGTCGGTAATTTACTTTTCCCAGGATTGCAGTATCTTGGGAGGTATACGAGCAATAATCAAATACCACTTTTCATATCACTAATCGCTTCTCCGGCATTTTTCTGTTAATTATTTGCTCAGTTAAAATCGCTTGTATGCATCTGAGTTGAGTTGAGTTTGTTTTTTATGGCACAAAAGCCATCTTTGGCTAAGCTGCGCCAGATTCTGTGTATGTATCTGATCTAAATCCCCTTTTCTAACATATGTAAAAGGTCTCTAGTCACACTATAGATAGTTTTACTCCCCATTGCATTATATTACCCCATGTATGATTTATTGCTAAGAATGCATACCCTGATCTCAAGAATGGGTAAGGGAATAGGAATTCTAATTTGAATGATTTGAAAGAAAGGTAGCATTTTCCTTTTTCTTCATCGAATTACCCGTTTAAGAAGACATTTGAAATTCTCTATAGCTTGAAGTCTAAGGATTAAATGCAAGCGGCAAGTTTTTCCTTTCGACTTTTTATAGTACAGTTGCTAGTTTTGAATACTATGATGAAAATTATCTATATGTTTTAGAATGGATTCAAAATCTGGTACAGATCTACAATTTTGAAATCTGAACCACATACAGAATTCCATTTGTCTATTTTGCTGTATTCTTGATCTATAACACTTTCATACACAAACAGATAGAGTGTCGATCCTTTGACAAATATGGTACAGAATTTCATAAACATTTCCGATTATAAAACCATACGCCGAAATTTATCTCTTTAGTTAAGTGCGTTTATGAGTTATCAAATTCACATGCACAAGAATGGAGAAACAGACAGCCCTTTAGTTGAAGAATTACGTTTAAAATTTGATATAGATTTAACAATTTGATGTAAAAATTACATGCCATATTTCATTAAACTGCCTCGTTTCCATTTTCGAGATATCGTTTGCACAAGTCGAGTTTTTTGACGATTAACCCCTTAACCGTTATAGCAGTGAGTCATACGGGCATCGAATTACCGCTTCTCAAACTTATCTTTCAAACATTAAATCTTTCTAAAAGGCTGTATTTCGTCACAAAAGCCATAAACGCTTTAAGCATTCCAAATATTGAATTATTAAGACTGCACCTCCCCGGAATGAAAAGGGTCAAATAATTAGAATATTAAAAATGCAAAGCATTTATGGGGTAAGTTAAATATATATATATGCGAAATTTTAAAAACATTTTCCTGGCAGAGAAGCATCACTACTTTAAACCTGAATTATCTGCAACTCTCTGGAAATCAATTCGCCTTAGGATAATTCATTCCAGCGTGCTCAAAATGGGAAATTTGTAAAACTGCAGAGAGAGGATTAAGTAAAGATAAAATTTATGAATCCTTCTAAAACTAAGGTTTTCAGATTTTAACGAGAAATACATTTTATGAAAACTGAAATGCATTTTTCGTGACTTCATTTAAAAACAGTATTTGAATACTGTTTTAAGGTCTACATTCTTTAACCAGACTCTGTTAAGATATTTTTTATTTTTATTTTTGTAGATGTTTAGGGAAGTGCAATTTTAAAGCTTGAGTTGAAAATAAAATCTTTGTAGTTTCAACCGTGATTTTTTGAAATTTTCATGAATTCTACTAAATATTAGTTTGAAGTGGCGTTCCATGACTTTTTTTGCACTTGGAAAAATAATTCGATGCATAATTATTCACTTAATATATGGACCTGTTTATTATACCATAAAATAAATACACTCAACTATTTTCAGTTGAGTTTCCCTGAAAATGAATCTATATTTTTTTAACCTTCTGTAGGTATTTTTAACAATTAAAATAATAAATAAATAAATAAAACATCAAAATGATGCACCGTCTTGAAGGGTGACAGAGAAGACATTCGAGTGCAAAGGGTTAAAACAAGTGATTTTAAGTCAGCCGTCTTAAATAATAACTATACAAGCTACAGCATTGTTGTTAGAACGCAGAATATAAGCTCGTGGGATTAAAATTTTAATCTATTAAATTAAATTAAGACAAAAAAAGATATGGAATTAGGAGACAAAGTTAAACTGTTAAATGCATTTTAAATAATGTCTCAAATTTTGGCAGTTTAGTGGAATAAAATTTTATAAATTCCTAAAAAAAAGTTAATCAGATGAGAAAATACGGAGCAGGATAAATTCAAACTGATAAGACAATAATAACTTTTATCTTATTTTTGACCCATTTGTGAAGTACTTAAAATAAAATAGCGATATTTTTACATCAAATACAGAAGGCATTCAATTATCTGAAAGACATACATACATATGATATCAACCACAATTTTTTAAAGCATTCATTAAACCAAACTATCGACCATTTATATTTTCAATTTAAAATGAGCTATGAAATCACTAACATGTGATCGAATTTGAAAATATTTTAAATAATTTTTAAGACGATTTTGTGAACTTTGGAATTCACTTCAACACTTTTTCTGAATTTAGCTCAATATGTGTTAGTTTCTTTTACAGTGAAAGCTACGATACACAGCTGTTTATGCAATGTCTCCTGCATATATTCAGATACATCAAACTGCAGACAGTTTACAGCAGAAATAGTTTTCTTTTTCTTTTTTTCTTTTCCTAACATCGCAGAATTTTTGTTCGAAAAGAATGCTTTAAAACGCACCTAATCCTAATAGAAAATTCAAATTTCTGTTATCAATATCCTTTTAATTTCATAAACTATCAACAATATATGAAATCCAGTCACTCTATTGCAAATAAGATACGATGTTTCAATTTTATTTTAGTATACTTTGGGAGAAATTCTTATTTCGGAAAGAAGATAGTGAGATAGACTGAGTGATTTCAACAGATAAACTTTTACTGTTCACTTTGGAAATCCGAACTTATCACTTTGGGACGATTTTATGTCCAAAAAAAAAAGTGATGGTTGATTCAAGTTTCTCCGGTATGTTCAGTAATAGAAGTATTACTCTTTGAGCCCTTTACCAATCACATTGTCGATAAATAACTTACCTCTATATGATAGGTCGGCGCATTTTCTCTCATAATGGGACGCTATTATGCATCGGCCACAATGCTCGGTGTTTTTAATCGCGGCAGCTCTGTCATTCAATTCACTCCGGATGTCAAGGCAGGGCGGAAGAAATCCTTCGTGGTTACCGGAACATTTCTATAATTAAATATGCATGCATATATATAGATTTCCGAGAGTTTCCAAACACTTCTTCCACCGCTTGGGAGAAATAAAAATTTCAAAGAGCTTTTATTAGAGTATTAAGAAGTATATTTTTTTTAGGTCAAAAATATAAAGACCAGACTCAGACAGCAAAAACGTAAAGTGCTAACAGAAATACTTTAATTAAATTGAAATTTTAATCCTTAATAACATTTTCAATTAATATTTAAGATTTTTTTTATGGCATCATTATCACTTAGTTTCCTTACAGTTCTAGAGTCAAAATCTTAAAAATTTGTCTGGATTTTTATTTTTTCATAAAATTTCATAATTCGTTATTATAAACATTATGGATTCTTGTTCTCAATTTATAATAAATTTTCAATCTGATGGCGATTTTTATATGGAATCAAAACTGAATTATTATTTGATCGATTAATTTTAAATTCTGAAAAATATTAAAATATATTATTATTATCATAAACACACAAGTAAACATTTTTTTTAAAAAAAAGTCACCCCTTTTATATTGGAAAATCTTTGTTCGACCTCGGAAGTTCAAGAATAAATTTTAAAAAATAAAGCATTAATAAAAAATTACTAAAGAAAAATTTAGTTGAAAATACTTAACAAATCTGAATAAAATCTTTAAAGGCAAGATGATTTTTTTATATTTACTATATCCTATATAGTAAATACAGACGAACCTTTAATTATGTATACAAATATTAAAGTTCTTAACAATATTAGAATTTTCATGATCACAATATTTTCCTTCACGAATCCCAGTTCTGATCGCGAGTATGTAATTGTCTCGTCTCAGTCTATATAATTTAAAAAATACAAAACTTACATGCATTATTCATTCAAGATCATCGCATCTTGCAAGTGTAAAATACCAAAATCGAAAATTGCTGGTGATTACATTAACCCATTAATGCCCGACATTTTTGTTTTTGAAAATATTTTGTATATCGCTTACCGATGGTATCTAATCAAATGGAAAAATATTTTTAAAAATATGATTCAATTTTTTAAAAATTCAAACGTCCTTAAAAAGGTACGATCTTAAAATGCTAAAAAAGATCAGTAAATATTTAAAAATACATAAAATGACAAAAATGCGCTAACTAAAGAATTGTTCCTAGCAGTACAAATACAGATCCAATGCACATTATATAACATTAACACATAAATATTAACTTACTTTTTTTTTTCTTAACATCGCAAACAGCGTAATTCTTGAACACAAACACAAAATGCCTTTAGATCACACTTTATATAATCTAATTTCTGCCATTTGTTAATAAGAAATGAAAAGAAAAACATACGAATAGTTTAGTATAATTTTAAAATTGAAATCTTTATTCATGTAAAATTAAGGTGTATTTCTCGAATTGTTTCTAAAAAGGCATGCTAAACATTAATGGGTTAAATAGTAAAATTATATACAAAGCATAAAAGTTATATGATAATCTCAGAATAAAATTTAAAAAAACTAAGCCAAAATAGTCTGAGTCAGCAACTATTCTAGAAAATTTCTTTATTAAATATAGTACTTTTACTATATAAATGTTATGGGTAGTCAACAAAATGCATATTTTCGATTCAACTTGTTTTCAGCTATGAATATTCAGCTTAATAGGATTACAGAAATTCATCTTGATAAGTTTTGTTTACAAAATTTGAAACGTATTGTATGTTAATCATTATAGATGAAATATGTTGTTCAATCCATAAATTATACGACTTTTCATTTTAAAAGGCTCGAATATCCAGCTTTAGTGAGCGATTATTTAAAACAGCTTATCGAAAGAAGTGTAATATTGCTCTAGGTGAAATACTGAATATTCTCTTTTTAAAAATGTAAGTCTTCTATGCCCTAAATCAGTCAACCAGTAACCATCAAATATATCATTTAAATACCGAAGGCAACATATAAACAAAACTATAACCGTAATTGGTTTCTTTATTGCCATAAGAACATGAATATTTCAAGAAAATGCCTTTTTAAGTAATCTTCAAAGACTAAGCCTAAACTATCTTCGATCTATTCGAATGTAATTTTTTTTAAAAACAAATTTACATATTATATATTTAAAACCGATTGAACGTTTTCATGGTCTGATTTTCAACTATAAGTTAATCTTTTTTCTTTTCTCTACTGAATGCTATCTTAGACATGTTTGATATCGTTAAGTAAAAATTATAAAAAATTGTTCATGTGCGGCAGGTTAAATGCATCTTAATGCATCTCAAACAGCTTAACACGTTGACTGGCGCGAGGCTCGCCAGTGGTTCATACCTGTCTAACTAACCGAACCAACTATCTAATTAGATGGCACTTCCGATACTGCAATACTACAATTTAGAGAAGGGGTCATCTAATTAGATGGTTTGAATATCTCGCGTGAGTCATGACAGCAAAAGGTATTAATACTTATTCTATCTAAAGAATTTTAATGAAATCGCATCTTGTACATATCAGCCAAAAGGTTCTTATTATTTCGACAACAGCAAATGGTAAATCTATTTTTCAGAACTACATGTAATTGCAAATAGTGCACTTTACAAATATAAACGAAATGGAAAAACAGAATATTCAAGACCGAATAGGAAGATTCTCAACAATATCTATCCATAGAAAAGGAGAAAAAATACTTCAAACAGCAAGATTTGTTGACATTAATTTTCGATTAATATCTTAAAAATGACATTAAATACGAAGATTGATTCGAACTTCACCCGAACATAAATTATTTGCCATTAACGAGGAACTTTATAACGTTTTATATATATATATATATATATATATATATATATATATATATATATATATATATATATATATATATAGCGGATTTCTGGCTAGGCAGTTTAGGCATATGTTTTGGTCCACCTAGGCTGAGAGGGATTGTGGGTATATCAATTAAAAAATGTTATGAGTCTAGTTGACAAATTGTAAAAAATGCAAATTCAATCGAAATCATAAAACTTTAAAATATATAGTATGTTTACATTGAATTAAATTCCTTTGTACAATCTATTTTGTAAAAATTCTCAACGTAATGATTTTCAACTATTGGTAAAATATTTTTACTGTAATAGATAATGGGAAAAGCAATATATAAAAAGTTATTTACACCATAATCTTTTCTTTAAATAATCCCAATCTTAAGAATATTTAGCTCTATGTTACCAAGCCCATGTGAATACATTATGTAATTCTGTTTTGTTATTAGTATTTCTATTTTTTACAATAATAATTAGCTTCAAATCTATGTTGATTAATTTTGATGTTAATGGTGTAAAATATAACAGGCAGCCACTCTAATCGTAACCCTATAGCTGATTTCTAAATCGTTAAAGATAGGTATATAATTCCAATACATGAAATACTTTTAATGATGTAAATAATTATACTTTGCAGTTGTTGCAATCAAAAAATTGCGAAATCTAAATTTTTATGTAGTCCATCTCTTCTATTTGTCATATTTAGTCAAAAACAATTTCACTCTTCTACAACTAAAATTGACCGAATACAAAACTTTGAATTGTATTAATATTAATATGGACCCAATCATTGCCACCTAAATGGAACGAAATACGTTGATTAAATTAATGATTTCCCTTGATGTAGCCGTTGAAACGGTCTGAAATTCCATAACTTGATCTATTTTGATCGTAGAAGTGGGTAACTTTTTTTGTTGAAAATGTTAATGTATCAAAAATATTTCACTAAATATGACTAATAGGACCGGAGAATAAAAAATATTGTCTATATTTACTTCATTTAACTTTTTCCAGCACGGTGGTTGCAAAAGAGGACATCAATTTTAAAATTTTCTGTCAAAAAAACTATTGCCTTTTAAACCCAAAAATTACTGGAAAATAGCAATTAGTCTTTTTTTAAAACAGTAGATGGCAGCACAAGCAATTTTAGTTTTATTTTATTGCGTTAGTTTTATGTTTAAAAATACCCCTATTATCCCGCCTCAAATTTGGGAATTTTTTTTAATGCAGTAAAATTTTATTAAAATCAATCACACATTTTTCTACAATAACCATTAGGTTTTAAATCATAATTTTGTTTAAGTTTCTAATTAATTCAAAGCATATTTTCAAGTGGTACTATCTGCCTTTCATTGAGATTTAGATCTTAACTACTGTACTAAAGTAAGAGAAAGTAATCTCAGCTCTTTAAAATTTAGTAACACTAATTAGTAAATGAGGTAATGGGTTGATTTCGATTAATTTAAATATGCCATCGATTATGCTAAATTACAATATCTATGATTTCCCCTCTCGTAATCTAATCAGGTTAGTCAGGCATTAAGAGATGATGAAAAAACTCCTCATTGATTCTGTCGTTAAATATATTAAATCAATATACAGTTATATTTTATTAAATTCTGATATGCTCAATTAAGTTAATGAAAACTTTTAAATTTAGCAAAAAAGGGGGGGGACTTTTTGAAATTGCACGCACTATATATTGCTAATTCTGAAACAAAATTGTCATTTTTCGAAGAAGGAAATGACTTTAACGCCCTGGTGGATGAAATAATTATTGCATCGATCTTTCTAATAATTTCTAATTTTAGTTTCCAGTAATCTCGATAATAGACTCCATATCACCTGATCAGTGTAAATTCATGATGAACCATGCATGCTTAGAGTACAGGGCAGTGGCGGCTCGTGACCAGTTGGGTTGGGGGTTCACTAGTTCACTGGAGTAGCTGGGCGGGGGGGGGGGACATGCTGACCGTCCTGAAAGCTACGTTTTTGAAATTTAAAAAAAAATAATAATTAATGGCTTTTAATTAGTAATATTCTGATGATTAAATAATTTAACTTAGCATTAAAACATAAATTATAAAATTTTAAATACTTTATATGATGATCTCCATTGCAAATCTGCTTGTATCTCCCCTCCACCCCCAACTGAAATCTTGACCACGCTACTGTATTAGTTTACTAGTTAAAAAGCAATATATTACTGAAACATAGGGACTACTTTAGCGGGTTTTCTAGTATTATGAGCATTAGATTTAAAGCATAGATACATATTAAAAGCAATGTAAGAAGTTATAAATTGTAAAAAAGCTGTTTAAAAAATACTCACAGCGAAATAAATATCAGGTTTCCTTATTTCCTTTGGCAACAGCTGCTGAAAGTTTGTATGTAAAGTCCATCCTTCGTTCTTTTTTTGAAGCGAATTTGTCTATAAGCCTTTCATTCAAGTCCTCCATTTTAGAAATCATTTCTTTTTCGATAGACAATATTGCAAGAGCATTGAGTCTTTCCTCATCCATCGTACTCCTCAGGAAGATTTTAATCCGTTTTAAAGATGAAAAGCATCTTTCAGCTTCTGCGGTTGTCATTGGGACAGTTAATAGCAGCTTCAGAAGTTTGAAATATTTTTTCCCAAAAGAAATCTTACTGCATTCATGGCTAAATATATTAATACTATGCTTATAATTCTAAAAGAACTTTTATAACTATTCATCACTCGCTACTAAAGTAGATGCACAAAGAAAGAAAAAAACAAAAAATTCATTCTGTCTAGAATGTCCTTCCAGTCAAAACCTGTTCTCAATTTCCTTTAAACCCCCTAAACTACATTCCAGAGAATAACAGTTCCCTTTATACTGAAAGGGGAGGTTTTGGATCTTCAAATGTACAAAGTAAAATATTTTCCCTGTCATCGGAATGGGGAAAAATTATCCCCACTGTCGCTAAATTTTCCTTTAGCGACAAGTTCAATAGTTTTTGCTCAGATTAGCCAATCATGCTTTCCGATTTTATCACGTGCACAAGCGAAAAATATACTTGGGAGGTTCAGAGCTCCAATTTGCGCATCTTTGCCCCGATGCTATAGGAGCGGTGTTTGAAATGATTTACCCCGTTCTTTAAAAGGCGCTATAACTAAAAATAAACCAAAACAGTAATATAGATAGTTGTTTAATATTGATGTAATAAACTTCACCAGGTATTTATTTTTTAGGGGGTTCACTGAACATATAGCACGAGCCGCCACTGGTACAGGGTATTCTACAAAGTTGCATTAACAGATTAACCATTGCACACAAAATTTAAAGCATACATCAAACCGCATCAACAAAGTTTAGTATTTATTAATTTATGAAGGTTTGTAATGTAAAAGTTGTGAGCTACCGGAAGTTTTATTTCTCTATAAAATACAATAATTTTTTATTTTTTAATTCAATTGCTGCTTTTTGATAAATAATGTCTCAATCAGCTGTCGTAATTACAACTACTCTGTAGTTGATCGTCCTTGTCTGAGCTTGAAACACCATACGGACTTATCAGGCTTTATATGTAGATTAATTTGGCAGCGTTTGAGTTAACTGGACTTATCTTTAATCACGACTCATCCATCATTATGACAGGTAATGTTTATCTAACATAAATCGGAAAATGTCTAAAAATCGGAAAAATCTAATGTCTAAACATAAATCGAATGCGTTATTCCACGCATTCAAGAGACTTTTGAGAATGAAAAATGATATTTCCTATAGGATTCTGTATCCCTGCATTACCATTGCGATGCAAGTTCTTTCCTTTGTGGAATTCAGGTCAACAGACTGTTAAGATGAAAAAGAGCCATTGAACTCCCACACACAGACGGTCACCAAATCTCAAACGGGTGGATCACTTTTTGTGGGGATACATAAATTATGATTATCACTTCACCAATTAAAAAAAACAGGTATCGACTGTTATCGACTGAAAGAGAATACTCTAATTGATATGCTTACCGTCTATGTAATAACAGTCAATGATTTAAATATTTTTGATAATTTATAAATTTTCAACCTTTGTATAAATATGTGCTGTGAATATAGAGTGTTTTTTATTGTTTATGCAATGATTATTCAAAGTAAATTTCTTGTGGCATCCTGTGAAATCTATGTTACTATATTAATCTACACAAGCTACCCAAGGTAGTTTGATAAATTGCTTCATAAAAATAGAGAGTATGATCATTCTTCTTGGAGAGTGTTAAAATTAAAGTAAATTTATCTATTATGTAAAAAAGAAATTATGTAAAAATTGCGTTTTATTCGCTTTATGATTGTTAGATAGTGAGTCATCTGACCCATGACATTTGAGTTTTGTTTTACCAGTATGGTTTGAAATATTTAATGAAATTTATTACGACGTCATAATAAATATTTATATTGTACTTGACTGTGAAATGGTAACAAAAGAAAAAGGAAAAGTGCATCTTTAATTAACACCAAATGAGTTTAAAACAATATTACTTGTTAATTCTACTATTAGGAGCCTATTTGTAGCAATACTAATGAATAACTCTCCGGTTTGTTTACCTTTTTCTAGTAGCGGAAATGTTTCATCTTTTAGATAGCAATAATCTGAATATCTAAGCACTACACATGTTAACTCAGCATAGTTTTTTTTTTTTTTTTTTTTTTTTTTTTTAAGAGCGATGGGGCGTCAAGCGATATTAGATGAAGAAAAAATCCAAAGAAAATCCGAGCGAGAATCTGGCAATTTGAAAAGAAAAGCTGATCGTGAAGCTGCTAAGATGGCGGCAAAATGGGAAAAATTAATTCAATATTTTGATATTGGAGATATAAGCAAAGAATGTTTTCATTGTGGGGCTTCGAGTTTTGAATCGAAAGTGGGCCGATAGGAAAATGTATATTCTCATCATGGAAAGATTTAGTTTCCAGCAATGAACGAATGGCCAGTGGAGTTTTAAAACGTATTAACTAGAACTGACGAACATCGCGTACAATATTGAATAACATCAAGTTTGGAGAGCGGCACTGAGCAGGGGGCGAAGTCCCCTAGTAAGTAAAAAAAAAATTCTTAACATTGCTTAATTTTTTTATTTTAATTTAATTATTTTTAAATTAACGTACTATGCCCAGGTACGTAATAATTAGCCTCAACAACTAGCTTAGAGAGGATAAACATATGCATGGAACATATTCGTTCACTCAATCCAATATAAATCATAAAAACTTTAAGCTCAATTGCGGAATCTATCTCAATAATTCTTTTCTTAAAAGAGTGTTGCTTGTGAACAAGGAAGTATTCAAGTCAAACTCAAATTGCAGTGCACAGTTCGGCTAGAATAGTGCTAAAAATGATCTTGGTTAGTTTGAAGGATTTTATGCACAAAACAAAGTATATTTCCTTTATTGTTCTACAAAAAGTACTTATCTACAAAAAACTGCAGTGCAATTTAAACCCTTAGCCGTCATGCCCATACATCATAGAAGTATCGAGCTATCGTTTTTAAAGTTTTTTAACTAAAATTAAATACTTCAAAGAGCTATAATTCAATACAAAAATTGCGCACATTCCACAAACATCTCGAGCGTTTTTTGAATTCTTAGTTGAACCACTAGGGTAGCAAAAACGAAACTAGTATCTAATTAATTAAAAGAAAACAGTTAAGGATCTAAACACATTCAACGGCACATGTTAATAACTCCTAGAATAAAGATAAAGCTAGAAAAAATTGTGAAAGATGAGTTGATTGACGGTTAACGCTGAGCGAAAATTCGTGTTGGTCGAATTAATTCTCCATTAGCGATGAATATGTTTATTCACTGAAATTAATTACTAAATATGTTTATTTTCATAATTTACTATAGAAACTACTGCATTTCAAAAATAATGTAGATGAATTCTTTTGTTTGCATTACAGGGAAAATGCCATTCTTCCTGATGACAATCGTAACGTTATTTCTTCTGATGAATTTTCCACTAGGAGAAGGATTCGACGTGATAGTGACGTCTCAAAACACAGCTTCTATGACTCCAGGGACACTACTATTACAAATTTTAACTGAGCCAGAATCTCTCATCAGGCTTTTCGATGGATTTAATCTTTCATTCCAAATGCTTCGACATTTAGGAAGGACGGGCCCTGCTTTGCTACGTTTACCATTCGACAAAAGCTTCTTATCAAACAGCTACGACCATGTAGGTTTGGAAAGTTGGAGGAAACACTATTATTCGCGTATCCCAACAATGTTACCGAATGAAGCTCCGAGATACATAAAGACAACTCACAATAGATATCAGCACGGACCACATCTCGGAAGATTACTAATACCGATGCACTTTTAACAAAGAATTTTCAATTACAAAGTTAATTAAAAACAGTTTTTAAAAACACTTCTATTAGAGCACTACATTGCGATTTTTTATTCTAATTATTTCCTTCTTTTCAAAGTAAAGATCTATTATTTCTCAAACTCGCTGCCAGGTGACTCCCTTGTTAAGAAATCAAACTTTAAATTAATGATTAACTGGTTGCTAATTCCTGGACATAAGAAAATACTGAATTGTTATCAAGTTCACAAAAATGCAGAAAATTAAATTTAAGATGCGAATGATTTATCGATTATAAAACTCCATCTTTACAAATATGAAACAAATCACATTAAATAAAGTGTTTAACTAAAAAAAAAAGCATCTTTTTTTTATACATCATAATATATATACTTTCTTGAAACATTTTTGTGGACTTAAGAAGGAGACGTTACGCTTGGAACATTTGAACGAGCATCAATGTAGAATTTTCGCAAAACGTCTACATAAGTATAATGCGATTTTGCGCTGATGCAAAATATTTATTTGGGGAGACATATGATATTTTATATATATATAAAACCACCAAGAATTACTTGTGTTACAATCAGAAGCGGATATTTTAACTTCATGATCGTTATATGGACGTCAAAGTGACGTTTTACAACTGTGTTTATATAAATAATCTTTCGACACAGAAATTACGCACAGTTTTATAATTTAACGTACAAATAAATGGCATTATAACAGTGTAATATAAAGTAATGCTTTATTTTAAGAAGGACTTGACCTCATTAGTTTTGTTAGTTCCTAGAATATAAAAAGGCTATTTATAATTCATTCATTTTTTTATAGAAAGAAAAATGAAAAAACTGTTTACATGAATGAATAGTTAAAGCTTCATGGTTTATTACCTAAAGCATTTAGGAATCTTAATGTAATATTATTCAGGATTTCAACTTGAAGAAAACGAAGGAAATCCTGTTAAACAAGAAATTGCAATCCCTAGTTATGTGACCGCTGAAAAATCATCAAACAGGATCTTCCTGCTTCAAGAGGCAAATATGTATAATAATCGTTGTATATTGTTTGTCACTGGTTATGGTAAAATAGCTAATTCAGAGTATAGTTATTGTTTGTTGAATGAGCAATTGAATCACTGAAATAAAATATTTTTTATAAGAGTCCTCATTTATTTTAAAATAATGTGTGATCACATATTTACAGCAGCTAAGTCGTATTTCTTTTTTTAAAAAAATCATTTCATTAAAAAAAAAAGGATAAAATTATTGCCCAAGAAAAGATTCCAAATCTCCTTCGATTACGACACTAAACTCTTTTCTTTTCCAATTTCATTATCAGCACTTATCATCTTTTAGCATCTTGTTACAAGAAAATTTCTATTTGCTTGCTGCAAGTTTCTTATTGAAGTCTGCCATATCTGCACCCATG
>JAPMOR010030655.1:458469-482911 GCA_026543865.1 Argiope aurantia | reverse complement strand
GGGGGGGGGGCGTACAAATAAAGATATATTTTAAAACATCACAGAATAAAAAAAACTTATTGATTTTTTTTGAAAATAAGTAAATTAACAACTTGTAAACACAAAAATCTATGGTTTATCATGTTATAATTGCATGCACTGGCCATCTTCTGTAAATAAGCAATTCAAACGTAAGCAAAAGCTGAAAAGCATTTTCATATTGTTTTAAGATCTATTTTCATTAGTTTACAAATCATCCACAGAGCTACCCTATTCCATAGGAAATTGGAGAGTTTACTGCACATGGATCACACACAGTTTATAAATTAGTTAGAGAACTAATATTACAGTGGACACCTCTTTACAAATACAGAAAATTGCAGGGATAGTTGGAAAGTCTTAATCCTAGTTTTAAGCACTTGGCACTGAATTCTCACACAGTACATTCCCTGTCTCAACTACATTCAAAATTAGTAAATGCAAAAATATTTTTACAAAAAATTTCAAAACAAACTATTTGATTAATTAAAATTGTTAATTAAAATTTGGTAAATATTTAAGTGTCTGCTATAAATTAACTGAATAACTTACCAACAGTTCCAACACGGCCTGTACGTCCAATCCTATGCACATACTCTTCTACATCACTAGGCAAGTCAAAATTAATTACATGCTTCACATTGGGTATATCCAATCCACGAGCAGCAACCTGAAATTTAAGACATGAGAGCATGAAAGGAAAACAAAATTGAATACTACTCAAACTTAAATGTTCAAAGATATGCATTATTGGATTGAGGAAAATCTAAAAAGAAATTAAGAAAGAGGGGGGAAAAACAATGCAATATTAGTAACAATAAATTACAACCACAGGATTCAGCATAATGGTTCAGAATAGAAGCCTGAATGGAAGGTGAAATTCCATGGCAAACTGTTACATCTACTACATTTCAAATATCATTAACCATGCAAATAAGTGATGATTGAAAAAAAAGTTTTGACATTAAAAGCATACAATAATTCTTCATCTCTCTCCCCTCTACACTTACAGTTGCTTTGTTTGAAACAAAAATATTCTGACACCTAGTCCTTATAATATATATGCATCTACAGATAGCCTGCGATATTCATCAGTACGGCTACTCTGTTTCTGAAATGCAATGTACCAGAAAAGTTTTTTTTCCCTCTCTAGAGTTAATGATAATGCTATTTATTATTCATTTAGCTAATGTTTTTTTTTGGACAAATTTAGACAGCAAGAATACCAAATTAATTTGAAAGTAGGAGTTCACAAAGCAATTTCATTAAATTACTGGAGAGAAATGAAATCCATATATCTATCATAAATCATTTTTGGTAACTTACCGCTGTAGCAACTAATACAGAAGTGTGCCCTGTTCTGAAATTCCATAATGCTTCTTCTCTTTCCCTTTGAGTACGATCTCCATGGATGCTTGTAACGGGATAACCTTCACCCAATAAGAAGTGCTCAAGAGCATCAGCTCCCTTCTTTGTTTCGACAAAAGTAAGAGTAAGAGAGTCCCGGGCTAAAAGAAGACAATATAAAATTCCATGATAAAATAACATAAGAAATACACAAGCAAATATAAGAGATTTTGCACTTTAAAAAATTCTACTTTAATCAAAGCAATGATAGAACTAAGTGATAAAAATTCACACACACACACAAAAAAAAAACTGTATTGTGAATTAAGGAATGATTAGTATAAATCAGGGGTTCCCAAACTTTTAAAAACTGTGACAAAATTTCATCCATGGCACATTGCATTTTTCAAGAAATAAACAGCACATTCTTCTTGAAAGAGCTTTCATATGCTAAAATGGAATCTTAGAGAAGGCAAAAAACATTACTAAATAACTATATATTTCTAATTAAAATATTTATGGTGTAGCTTGATGAAAATTTTTAACATACATCACATTTTTGAAAATTCTGAAACGATGCATGCACATTCAACATTTTATTATATAATTAAGATTCATTTTTTAGGATTAATTTTTTTCTTTGCTTTTCACCTTTTCTTTCATTTTGTCATAAAAAAATAGAGAAAATAATCTTTATCTTCTTGCTTATATTAAGTGTAAATTACAAAATATTCTATTCCTGAATAATAATTTACTTTTTAAGAGGGAAGGGAAAAAGGAGCCACACCGATTTATTTGGCAATTGGTCATCCTATGTAAAAACTAAAAGTACCATTTTAAAGGTAGTAATGAATACTAAAAGATGCTGCGCCTAAAATTTTTGCAAGGAGTTGTCAGCTTATTTAAAATTGCACAAACTTTGAAAATTCCCAAGGCAACACAATCCCTTTCATGTCATTAATAAATTCCCAACGGGGGAAAAAAACCCTGAAGTACAAATTTTGGTTAATACACCATCATTACATTGGGAGACATTTGACATTTTCTGTTAAGCAGCTGTTTCCATACTTAAGATGTGTAGAATTTTGATATTTTTTTTTATGTCGGCAATAGCATTAAAAAAAATATTTGTGTGAACTTTAAAAATATCTGCAAAGCTACAGTCAATTCATATTGATAGCACAATTAAATTCTATTACTATTTTATTTGTGACAAAATATCCATGGTAATTTTTGGAAGCATTGCAATTATTTTCTGCAAAACACATTGAAGAGCATTGAAAGTTTTGTTTAAATTGCATTCAAGCCTGATTTTCCATTAAGCTGAAAGCACTAAAATGGAAAGTCTTGCTGTATGATCAAAATATCATAAAATTAAATATATTTTTATTATTTAAAAGAAATGTTAATTTTAAAATAATTATTTAACCGATTCGGAGAGAAAAAATAACTGGTTTTTGTTCTTTTGCACCTTGTTCCTACATTTCTTCATGAGTGTGTACTAATATCATCACTGCTTACTACTCAAATAACATGAAATGACACACTGCTTTATTTTACAAGCATACAAAAAAATAATGCTTTTCATTCCCTGATAAATGCTAAACAGTTTCTCTACATGCTTTAGAAGCAACTGAATGGTCCATGTAAATGGTATTTGTGCACCAAAGATTTCATTGTATGATGTCATATATACAGGATATTTGAATGTTACAGACATGAAAAGCAAATTGCAGAGCATCACTAATTCAACCCATATCTTGTTGCTTCGTATACGAATACAAATTTGGAGACATAGTTTTAAGAAATATAGTATTACTTGTTAATAATATTATGTAATTATCTATTAGACTAAGATTAATTATCATACATAAATAATTACAAAATAGTTATTCCTTTGAATATCTTTGAAGAAGTAACCAGCTTAATAATCGAAAATTTATATTAGAATCTGTTTAAACAGAACAAACTTAATTAAAATGGCATTGAATAATTTAGTATTCATAAATCATTTGCATTAAATGGATTAAAAAAAATCAATAAAAAGAATAATAAATAGTAATAACAAGTTTTTACAATTTTAAATTATTGCAAAATAACAATATTAAATGCTTAAAGCATAATGTTTTGACTCCTGAATTTTTCTACATTTGTGATTATATATAATAATCATAATTACAGCAGAATTATCTTATAAAATATGAGACACTTAAAAGAAATATTGCGCACATAAACAACATCAGCATATTTAAACATAAATGGACCTTTCCTGGATAGAAAATATGGAGTTCATTATTTATAAATTATAAATATAAATAATTCAGCAGAATATTTGTTTAATTAAATATTTAAATTCTACAAAGTAATAATTACAAAATAAAATTCCCATTTTTCTGGAGTTTATTATAATCTGTAAGTGCCATCATAATAAGTGTCCACTCGCCCCTAAATGCCTCATTTTAGGAGCAATACAGAAAGCAAGGTAACACGAAACTATTTGCAAGAATAAGCTGAAATTTTGCATGTCCCCAAAAAAATAGCCTTGTTCTTCAATTTATGACAAAATTTAAGTATGTTAAAATTTTAAATTGTTTTAAACTCTTAATTTTGTAATTTTCTCACATTTAAAAATTAATAATTCATTATATATTTTTCCTGTTGAATATGGATGCAAAATTTGTAGAAATACCTTATATTTTCATAACAAAAAGAGTTTAGATCAATAACCTTAGATTTAAAGGTATAAATAAAAGTTAATTTAATTTTAACATTAGAAGATCGAAATTTTGCTAGCTCATAAATATGAAATGAAAAGACCTAAACCAGTGAAATTTGGCATCCACAAATAAATTTTGATGTAGTTTTAAAATTTGATGGAGGGGGGAGGGGAGGAAGGGTGATGTAATTGGAAATTTTGAAGTTTGCTCTTATATCAATACATAGACGACTCTCGATAAAAATTATAGTTAAAAAATCTTTTAATATCCCTTTCAAATGACGCTTATATGATGAACGATGCCAGAATAAAGTTGGGTTGCTCCCCCCCTTTCAACTCTAGAACCGAAATCTCATCACAATTCGTTAAAAATTGACCCAAGATTCATTGTTAGCTCACCAGCTATAAGCGTAATACTAAATCAAACCCAGTAAACACGATCAAAACAGTACAGGATAATTAATTTTTAAATCTTAAATTATAACCAACAGATTTTAATAATACTTATAAACGATAATAGATCTCAAGGCTATTTGAGAGTAAATTTCAACACGCATAACGACCATATCTGGGAGGTCGAGAATCCGCATGCAATACGACGTCATGCAGCACAGAATTGATTTTCGGTCAATGTATGGGCCGGTATTGGGGGAGATCACCTCATCTGACCTTACCTGTTACCGGGTCGTCTAACCGGACCTACGTACTTGCTCTTTCTGCAGCAAGTATTGCTACAACTTTTGAGTTATGAACAGATTTCTGCATCGACGCAACAGACAATGTGGTTCCAACACGATGGAGCCCCTGCCCATTATAACGGAGATGTTCGTAACTACCTGGATGTCACATTTGGTTAACGGTGGGTCGGACGTGGGGGTTCCGTGCGTTGGCCTGCTCGGTCACCCGACTTATCACGTCTTGATTTTTATTTCTGGGGTCATATGAAACCGCTAGTTTATGACACCCCTGTTGACACTGCTGAGGAGCTCGCTGCAAGAATCGCAGTAGCTGCCGGAGATGTCAGGCGTGCATTGTAGCCCGTGGAAGAAACTTCGAACACTTACTTTAATCCATGTACCTTTTGCTTCTTTTCATGTATTATTAAAACGATTTCTCATTTACAGTCTCTTCTTTATGATGCTTCTGTGTACAACACCGCTTCTAGAAAGCATTTCCGACCCCACATTGCTCTATGATTTCGAGTTGTCAAGATGTACCCTACCCCTTTTAGAAGTTCTGAAACGGTACACTGAAACACCCTGTATATTTGAAAATAATGTTAGGAATTACAATAAATTTATTCCTTTAAACTGTGTGAAACAGCAGCAGCGAAGTATAAAATGAATTCCACAATAGCGTGATGCTTGTAAGACTTACTAAGCATCATGTTTGTGAACTTTTCCCAAATTGATTTACTATAAAAATCATTGCAGGTCAAACATAGCAGCTAGTAGTGAGCCCACAAAATTTCAAATTGTGGACTTGGACAGAAAATCCTGTGTCTTGAGGAAAGAGAGAAACAAAATGGTCAGTTAAAACTACATGTACTATGAAACTAATTCAGGCCAACTACTTTTTTGTACATATGATTAATGCCATCATCACAGTACATATAAAAACTAACAAAAGATTTTCGATGAATGTTCAACTTACATGCATTTCCATTGCGTAAACCTGCAGCATTTAAAAGATCAAGCAAAAAGGAACGCTTATCGTGCTCTTCAACCCAAACAACTTTTTGAGTAATGTTTTCAGATGTACTTCCTACTCGACCAACAGCCAAAAATATATAATTATCCAAAAATTTTCTTGCAAGTTCCTAAAAAAAATAATTTCATGATTTTAAAAAAGAAAATAAGCATGAGAAGCTAACATTAATACATTATTCAATTTAAATGACTGAATCGGCATATGACCAAAGCAGATGTCTACTAAAATGAAACTCGGACTAATTACTAAAACAATTACTTAATAGTCTAAGTTAGAAATATTTCAGACTAGAATTTTAGCATCCAGCCTTTTTAAATTTCTGATACACACATGTTTGCATTTCATTGATTACAAATTTTAAGAGATTCAAATTTTTTCAGAAAGTTTTGTGACTTTTAACCTTAACATTAAGAATTAACATTTTAATCTGAGCATTAACATTTTATAAAATATTAAATTTATATTATTCCTCAGAAATAATATTTACTTTAATATATATTTACCTGAACTTTCTTAGGAAATGTTGCAGAAAACATAAGTGTTTGTCTTTCTCCTATTCCAGGCATCCTATCTTCAAGAACAATGCGACGTATTTGAGGTTCAAAACCCATATCCAGCATTCTATCAGCCTCATCTAGAACCAAATACCTAAGAAGAAAGTTCGTTCAGTTAGTTGAATATATTAAAGACTAATAGACATGCCATGAATCGCAAGAAATACTACATTTCATAATAGTCTGCAAATTTTGAAAACTATGCTGCCCTACACACAATTTTATCATTAGCATATGTTTCGAATGCTTTAAAATTAACATAACAATGAACGAAATTACTTCTGACTAAACAAGTCATTGAATCATGCATTAGTATTTAGCACAAACCGGTCCACTTATATTTTGCCAATTTTAATGGAAATAACATTTTAATATTAATTTAGGAAAGTTTTAAAAGTTTTTGCAACTTAATTAAGTTATCATTAATAATTCATCCAGCTATTCAATAAATATTTCATCACATACATCAACCCTTAAATATATTATAAAAACTAAGGAGTAAATAAAACTTTACTGAGAATACCTAAACCTGAATCAGTACAATATTTCATCATTATGATCTGATACTTCATAATTATATTGAAATCTATAAAATTAGTCAGGTTATAAAAATTTTAAGTAGATATTACTTTAAACTCATTCTGTAATTAATATGTTTTGTACAAAAACGCACTTACCTCACCATTTCTAAACTGATTTTGCCTCTTTCCATCATATCTACTAATCTACCAGGTGTAGCCACTAGCAAATGACAACCACGGTCTAAATCTTTCATTTGCTGAGCTGGATCGGCACCCCCATATACAACACAAGGACGAACTCTTGAGCGATAAGCAAACTTGCAAGCTTCTTCATAGATTTGGCAAGCCAGTTCTCGAGTAGGCGAGAGCACGAGCGAAAGGGGATACTGCTTCACTCTAGATGAATGACGCGGAGGCTACAATTAAAAAATATATGTAAATAAAAAAGTAAATATTTGTTCACATAAAATCTTAAGACTCTGAAAGCTCTTCACCAATTGCTTTCAGATTTCGGCGCAACGTTGCATTTCAATATGTGCATGTTTTGTAAGCGTATCGTATTGATGTTATACGTGTGGTAGGAAAAAACATGCATAAAAAGATAGCACCATCTCTTAAGTAAAAGTAAATGCTACACTAAATAATTTAAGATTCCATTTCAATGTTTCCAATTTCATTGTTAAATTAAATTTTCATAAATTTCAAAAATTCAATTAAAGTTAATTTAACTAAAACGAAAATTTTATTTTCATTTTAAATATTTTACTTGACATTGCATTGAAATTGAGCATTTGTTTACCACTGCATTCATTTCACGAGTACAGTTTATTATTTTCATTTTTTTTAAAGCAATTGGTGGCAAAATCGACCTTTTTAGAGTGGATTGAAATATTTGGCTTCTCAGTGAATTGAAACTAAGTTGTGTCGATTAAACTGTGCATGAATTACTTAAATAAGTTTAAAATTTAAAAGCAGTAATAATTATGAAATAAAATCTATACACATATAAATGCTCGTCATGATTTAAGTCGAATCAAAGCTTTGCTGTATTCAGATGTACCTATGAATTATACAAGACATGTGAATAGGAAATGATTTGAACTATGCAAACAGGGAGAGCAAATCGATGAACAACCTGTCATGTTAAAAATTAAAATGAGTTCATGTACATCATGCATCCAAATCAAGATGAATGCTTCCTGCTTACAGTAAATATGCCAAACATCTTTTCATAAATTGAGAATTGTCAATAGAGAATATGTGCCACTTTACCCAATACATGTCAAAATCTGAATTTATTGTCAAATGACTGATATTGGGATGTATACATTCATGTCGCCTGTAACATGTCACATGCAAATCAAATTCGAGCATTGTTTGCAATTATACTGACCACCTGCATATAACTGAAGATATTTTCCCATCGAATATGAAAGGAAAATTCAAATATGAATATGGATTTCACAGCAGAAATATGCAACGAAGCATTAATGACTGAAAGTTTACGTTTATAAATTACGAACAAGAGTCATGAATCAAGTTTTCAATCAATTGGGAATGCCATCACTAAATAGATCTGTTGCTATTTCACTCCATATAGAATCGAGCCGCGAACAAAATTACAACACCGATGATCTTTTGTCATATGTGCAATCAAATATTCCCAAGCTAATGCTTGAGCTTAAAAAAAAAAAAACGCAGCTTTCAATAGCGAGACTGGTGAAATCTTCTTAGATGCACCAGGGAAAATGGTAAGACGTTTCAAATTAGATTGATACCGACAGTAATTTGACTCCAATATAACAAAGCCTTAATTTTTATGCTGTCTGTGATGTCCGCTGCTAGATAGGAGAATTACTCATTCCTCTTTGAAATTACCACCTACATTTAATTCATTGAAATTCCCATGTGTAGCATTTAAAAAGCATTCAGCAAAAGAAAAGTATCATAGAAACACATATTTGTTATCTGAGATGAAACCACAATGGCACAAAAAAAAATTATTCAGGGTTCTTGATTCATCATTTCAAGATCTGTGTGGAAACACACCACCTGGGAATGCATTGATATTGCTTGCAGATTTTTCAAGTAAACTAAACACCATCGCGCTGCTTCCACAGATTGAACGTTATTATTCCTGTCAGAGAAATGTATTCGATTCTCTCGTGCAGTTATAGAAGTTTCGTGTATGCTCATTAGCAGCAATTCGGAAATTTCAAGGAAAATTAACTCTTGCAAATCTATCTATTAAGAAAAAAAAGGGGGGGGGAGAGATTAAAAAGAAAAAGGTAAGAGTTCCCATCTTAGACAATCGCGAAAGGTATTGTAATGAGAAATACAAATTCAACCTTTATGCCTAATGAGAAAGAGGATAGATAATCTAGGAGGAATGTACATCGCTAAAAACAAGCCAACATCTACTAAGGACAGATTAATATTTCATATTTAAATTCAATTATTTTAACTAGGGTAAATGGAACTAATTTTCTTCCTTTGATAGGAAGAGCTATCCATCATTCCTAAGATAGGCATCATAAATATCCAACTTTTTGTGGATACAGTAAGAAAATGCATGTCAATTAAGATGGAAATCTCTATACACTTCTAGATACCGTAATCAATTCAAAATATAAATTTACTACATACATAGTTTTATAAAAATTTAAAATAATTTTTTCGAAAAACCACATGTTACATCAAAAAAGAAATCAATAGTTATGTCAACTTTTGCCACAAAAATAAAAAATCTTACATAAGATAAAATATAAAAAGAAATTGCATATAGAGGATAAAATATTACAGAAAAAAGAAAGTAATGGGAATAACAAAATTATATAAGAATACAACTCTATAATGAAATGAGTTCTTGCAACAATAAGTATAAAAACTACCAATACTTTTAAATAAATATTACCTTACAGTACTTAAATCGTAACAACTTCAAAATTACGAACTGCGCAACTTTTTGTAACCTAAATCAAACAAATTTACTATTCATCCAAACAGTAGTGCATGCAATTAGGATGAACAGAATTTTTAATTACTACAAAAATAAGTGCAATCTCTCTTCTCTTTATATATATTGCTAAATTTTCTCAGGCCTTTATCTTCTAAATGTCCAATTATTTAAATCTAACAGTTTTAAGGTTTGAAAAATTAGGTTTAGAAATAGACTAACACAACAATTTTATATTTAATGAAATCTATAAAATTCAATATTTTACTTCTGTAGTTTTTAAGAAAATATACAAATACAAGAAATCTGCTTTTGCATTTATCATGAATGTAACAGAAAAACACATTAGCACACTCGGGTCGCTTAGAAAATTTTCAAGTTCTGTAATACAAAGCTTATTTCAATTTTACAGATGCACTATATAAAATAAGAGTGCTTCAGAAATGTTGAAATCTAGACAGAGTATATGAGGGCAAAACATGAGTGTTCAAGTCATTAGAAGAATTAATGTATGCATTTGTTGAAAGGGGCCCTGCAGACACAACTTTCAACATGAAATCTAACAAATATACTATAGTGTTCTTTCAAAGAAAATTAAAAATTTACCACAGGAATATTCTTTGGAGGACCATTCTCAAATATCTGATTCAATATAGGTATAAGAAAAGCAGCAGTTTTGCCAGATCCTAAAAACAAATCAAAACATTGTAAGATGATACTTAATTCAACATTTTTCATGGGCGGCAATTTAACAGAAAGTAATAGGCAATTAACATAAACAGCACATTATTTTCATTAAAATGCAGCAATAATGCAGAAAATATTAAATACTTAAACACTATCTTATTAGGAAATATTGATAGTAAAAACTAAAAAATTGACAGCAATGCTATTTAATAAAAAGTTCTCATTTTTTTTTTTAAATCAACCACGGTTCTGAAAATATTACCTGTTTGGGCACATGCCATAAGATCTCTCTTGTGAAGAATAATGGGCATTGCATATTTTTGCACAGGTGTAGGTGATGTATACCTTGTTAACTCTATGTTCATGCGAATTATTTCTGTCAATGGCAATTCTGAAAACTAAAAATTCACTTTATTTTAGATATCATATAAAGAAAAAAGTTTTACTTCGAAGATATTCCAACACCTTCACAGTTACAGTTACAACTAAAAAATCTACAAATAAAAATGAATGTTTTAATTATATGAAATATTTCAGCAAAGTTACAATACATTAGTCGTGTGTTCTTCTTTCAAACAAATGTGGTTGTGCTGTATCTGTCAGATACATCACTGTATCTTGTTAACATTAATAAATAAGAAACACTAATTTAAAGTACACACATGCAAAATCACAAATTTTTCTCAAAAAAAAAAAAAAAAAAAAAAAACTTTCAGACATAGCATCATCTAATTATTGAGGGGAAAAAAGTAATTGTGTATCTGTCATATAAGGTGCAACTAATGGAATATTAAAAAAAAGAAAGCACTATTGTCAGACCAACAGGAACTAAAATTTAGTATTGATTTTCCTGAAGATGATCAAAAGCAATTTGAGATAGTTTTTCAAAATTTCGATTAGTACTTAATCTCTAAAGCTATTTCTTGAAAGAATGCAGATCAAGCAATACAAATAGTGAGAATTTATGTAAGTGAAGATACAGAACTTTTATTTTAAGTCCCTGTGAATTGTATCAGCTTTGCAACAAAGCTAATTTTACTACATAGTTATGAAGGATTATAAGGTCATTAAATTGAAATTTGATATAATTAACCTAAATGCAATTAATATTCCAGCAATGAGTAAGCTTCATTATACATATTTCCAAAAAAGAAAAAAAAATGTCAAGTAATCACACTATCTACAAAAAGATTAACTTTGTTATCAAAGGTATTTAACTCGAAATTATTTCAGTTTTATCTAAACTTCTAAACTATCCAGAATATTTAAGAAATTCTAAAAAAGGAAGGAGGAGGAGGGGGGGGGGAATAAACAAAATGTTAATAACTTCTATCCAACATGCTCTTTTCCATTAACTAATTTCAGCAAGAGAATTATTCTGGCAAACAGAAGGTATATAAATATTCAAGCTGCTTATTTTCGTAATGCAACTAATATAATAGCCAATTCTAGCCCTTTTAAATTAATGGTTTTAGACATTTGACAGAAATCTTAACATGTAAAACAACTATCAAACCCTAAATAAATAAATAAAAATCAGATGTAGTTACTGGCAGAATACGCAATTCCTTTCGAAAAATGAAACATGCTTCAGAATGTTACAAAAAAGGGTTTGTTATCAGTAAATTTAATTGATATAGATGAGAAGGAAAATATTCCCTTCCTCCGAATTACCACACCACACCAAGTGAAGAAATCTGATCAACACAAAGTTTACATTAATTAGACCCACATACACAACGAATCTTAAATGTTGTCAGGTACTGAATCTAGAAAACAAAAAGATCCAAAAGACAAATCTTATCACTAGGCAATCGTGGTCCTACATAGAATCTCTAAATGTGGCCTGCAGGCTGTAGTTTACTCATCGTCTTTTACAGTATAAAAAATATTTCAATTATCATTTTAAAATTGTTTTTGTTTTTACATGGTAACTTAGAAGCCAGGAGAGTAGTATGCCTAATGATTTTTTTATCTGGCATTTTTAATACAAGTTAGCGTCTAATTTATTCAATGAAATTAGACTTTTTTTAAAAAAAAATTATAGTCAATATAAAATAGAAAGAAAATACTGGTCATGCATTTCAATGAAAATATAGAAACCTCTATTTTCTAATGTTATATTTATGAATAGAAAAGATACATACTGAATTGATGTGAGGAGGACAGTCCTCACCACTTGCTTCAACAGGAATATCTTCATATTTTTCAAAATTGATTCCTGTATGGCCTTGTGAAAACAACTGCCTGCAAAATAAAATATTCCCAAATAATTTATAAGCAGCAAATATTTTTATTTTTCATGTAAACCATATTGCTTTAAAATGAAGAAGTTTCAAAATAATAAAGACATGTCAATAAATATAATATATACCTTTCTGTTCTCTCATCACGAGGAAGAGGTCGGCTCCAGTCTTCATCTTCCCTTTCATAGCGCCTGCTGTTATTACTCCTACGATCATAGGAATTATTACGAGCACCACTGCTTCCCCCTCCTCGAGGTTCATCTCTAGGTTTGTCTTCCCAATTCTCCTTCACATATGTTGGATCTCTCCAATTTCCAACCCTCTCGCTGCAATAAAAACACATACTATAAATAAGAGGGAATGACAAGCCTTTTATTAGATGTATTGTATTTTTATTTCCTTATATGGTTGGGTTGGCCGGCCAAAGCACATCACTATAATATGCACCCAGATAAAGAAGGGAAGGATTAAAACATTAACTCTTTTGCACTTATTTAAAAGATACTATTAATCTGAAAGTAGTTAAAATAAGAAATTTATAGGTAATAAAAAAACTACAAAATGAGTCACTAAATATTCAGCCAATTTAATTAGGCCAGGAGAAAATTTTAAATATTTTGAAATATACACTTATTTTATTTGAACAAAATTGTAGAACAGTTTTAAAATGATTCTTTTTCTTTTTTCTTTTTTTTTTATTCTGGCAATTCAGATTAAAAAGTACTTAGTCTTTTTTAAAAAAATTATTTCTTCTTGAAAAAAAATTCAAAAATATAGCCGATATAAACTTGAGACTTTTCAGATATTCTCTCCTGTATAACAAACACATCCATCCATCCATGAAATTACAGGAATTTCTCTTATGTTTTTAAATTCATTTTTTAAAAATACTTTTTTTTAACATTTATGTTTAAAATTTACATCTGATCTAATTAAGCTACTATAATATTCAACAGCTAATTTTAACAAGCTTTTTAAATTCTATAACTTTCTATTTCAAACTTTCTCTTTACAATTAATAGCCTTTTATTGAAACATTATGCACTGATGTTTATCATGATATAATGATGATACAGCTTCGTTATATAGTGACATGTACTTAGGATGGCTAACTTAAGTCAATAAAAATGCTGTTATACATCCCCCCTCCCCCCACAAAAATTCTGGTTATACTTTTCAAATGAAAATGTAGATCAAATACAAATTACATGGAATCTGGTGACATGAACTATTCAAATGCTAAATATTTGTATTTTTCAAAAACTTATGTTGGAGGCATACTATATAATTTCCCCTGAACTTCGCCCCCCCCCCGATAATATAAGACTTTAGAAAAAAACAAAAACCCATTGAAGGGCGCGGGGGGGGGGACTTAAGAGTTTAATTTAAAAAATCACAGAATATATATTTATTTTAACAAATATGAAAATGAACTTCTGATCTTGCAAAATTATTAAGATATAATTTTATACAAATACCAAGAAAAACATGAGAAATACTACTAGAGAAAGTTCACTGTTTTCTTAACAGAAAATCAGTATCACAAAGCAAACTTTAAAAACATTCAACATAAAAAATGGAATTCTTCCAAACTGAATGATTCTTCCTTCAATCACTAAAAGTGCCTTAAAGCATTTGCATCCATTTCTCAGTTTATTTCATGTCCAGATGTTTATCAAAAAAAGTACAAAATTTTAAACATTGCATTTAAACTTACCAGTCAACTTTCCTTTGGAAAGAACCAGTGCTGCTGCTGCTGCCACTGCCGCCGCCTCCGCCACTTGAATAGTCATTTGACTTCCGCCCACGGTTACCGAAGTTTGAGAAATCTCCACGACCTCCTGAGAAATCAGTACCAAATTAAGATACACATAGATCAACATTCATCAATTAGATGCTTGTGTGCATTAATAATCAAACTGCATTGTTAGACTATTTTATCTGTTAAAAGATAAAGGGCTTTCAACATACAAGAATTTTTTTCTTCTTAGTTTGGGGTGTAATATTAAAAATACACAAAAACTGCAATAGGGATATAGCCTCTAAAAAGGTGTTACTAGTTAATTTGACTAGAAAGTAAATAAGAAAATGTTGTCATTACAATTGAAAAAATCGATATTTTTCATAACTTTCTCAAATATACTAGACCATTTATATTACTATAATACTACATTTTGCACATTTTTTAGCAGATTAAAATCATTAATTGCTGTGCATAAACATCAAATTTTGCTTTAAAAAAATTGTTTTATGGTTTTCATTTTCAACAAAAATGTTTGCTATATTAACATAAGGTTTTTAAATCTTTAATGTGGAAAAGAAGGGGAATTTTCTCAATATTACTTTTGTAACTCTTAATGCTTAAATTAAATTTCAATCTATATAAAAACAGAAAAAGTCTTGTTGCCTTTTAAAAAAGAAAATGCACTACCTTTGTAACTGTCTCTTTCAAAGTCTCGATTGCTTGCCTTGATATTTTCAGGCTCACGCCTATGTTCAAATTTGTCACACTCTGGCTGACTTGATCTATTCTGATTGTATTTTGAAGAATCGTCACTGTTCTGAAAATTATTCTGACGGTTGCGAAGATGAGGAGGTATGTATCTCTCTACAAGTAAACAATATCAAAAAGTGACTCTAAAGATATTTCTTTTAAAACAACCACAAGATAGCAAAATTTTGTTGATTTTACTTTGTAATTTATCACTGGAATCTGCCTTTTATAGAGAAAAATTTTTTGAACTAAGAACTCTATTGAAGAACTAATATTTATAAAAAATATATATGAAAAATGTTCAAAGTATAAACCATATAATAAAAAATATCAAATTTTATTTATTGATAAACAATAAAGTATGATTGAAACAAACTCAAGTAAACAGAATCAAACTTAAATATTCACCATTTTAAAAATTTATGCTTTCACTAGCAAAAAAAAAAAGTTTTCAAAAAAAATTAAAAATTAAATTCTAAATTTTCAAACAAGTAAAAGCATAAGAAATTCACACTTATTCATTGCAATTTAGCTATTTATTTCTCTGAGTAATAATAAAAGAAAAAACTCCAATATATACATACTTTTGTTTCAGGTAAAAATGTACAATAAGTTAAAGGTCTTCGTGTACACTTTCACCCATTAGAAATCTAATGAAATTCCAAGTCGGAGGAATGTATAGGATTTCATAAATGCATTATATCTTTTATGAAATCTTAGGAATTAGAAATAACAGAACAACAAACTAACAATATAAAAAATTATAATGTTACAACTGAAAATCATTCAGAATAAAAACAATTTTAATATAAATGGCTCATCAATAAGAAATTACACATAGAAATGTTAAAAGGATCAAAATAAAATGAACTGACAAAATGAAATTAACAGTAAAAAAAATATGAATGCAAGAATTTCCATTATATATTAGATAAATTCATAAATTTTATAGATTGTAAATAAATTCAATTTTTGTACCCGATACAAATTTACCTCTATTTTAGTTACTGATCTAGAAGTATCAAAAAAAATTGTGAATTAAAAAAAATCCAATGAAGTTTTTACTCCTGAACCAAGTGATATTGTCCTAATTGTAAGACAACCATATTCCAAATTTTTTTCATTAAGCACAAAAACTTTGCATTTAAAAAGGAACCAAAGTCACTAATAACAAGGTTGAAATTAAAGGATAATTTTTATGAAATTAACAATGACTCAAGCTTATTTCAAGTCTTTATTTCACTAGTCTTTATTTCAAGAAATTTCAGCATTTCTTCATCTTTCATAACTACACATACATATCTAAATAATACAAGTAAAACTAAGCAATTTAAAAGAAAGTGTGAATATAAGAACAAACACAGTACAATGTCTCTGCATGATCCAATTCTCATTTTAACATCATATGATAAAGTGAAAGAATCAAACTTCTAGAAATCAACCTAAAAAATTTCAAACTAAATCTTTATGAAAAAATTTGACTACAATCAGCAAGAAAAATTAAGGCATTTGCACAAATACATTATTTTGCTTTAACTATAGACATAATTGTTTTAAATATTTTATTAAAATGATAAACAGACACAATCCTTTTCTTAAAAGCAATAAAAACATATTTCGAAAATTACAACTGAATTTTCTCATAACAAAAAAGCAGAAACTGCATATACAATATTTATTATTTTTAGTAGTCAAATAAACAAAATTCATATTTCCAGTAAATACGAAGGTCCGCACTCTTCTCATACAAAATTATCTTGAAAGTGACGATTTTGACAGTTTTAATTAGCAAATGCCAAACATGAGCAAGCTCTTTGAATATTTGCGAGAAGATAATCATTCATGATTATTTGGGGGTGGGGGTGGGGTGGAGAAAGACGCAAAATGTTGCAACTTTTCTAACATCTTTTTAAGCATTAAAGAAGACAGTCATGATTGCAAATAAATTTCAAACTGGGCACCCCAGGGAACTAAAAGCAGGGGAGGGGATGCAAATTCAACAACTCATTAAAAAATGGCTTTCAAGATTTAATAACAGGTAGTTGAAGCCACTGCAACACTGAGGACCAGTTGCTCTTTAAATGATACAAAAATATTGTTCACAATGCAAAGATATGCAGTAGTCTCTTTAAAAGAAAACAATTAATGGAAGACTTATTTTTCACAAAAACACATCAGCAAACTAAGGAGTTCTGGCATTATATACTTGGTTTACATTACAAAGCCCAAGTTGTTTTGTAATAAAAATATTTTTAACTTTCACCCCACCCCACCCCCATTTCCGGATCTTACTTCTGTTAAGAATGTATAACATGCTCTGGATATGAAAGGAAAATTTCAAATAAAAGTAATCTGATGCAATCTCTTAGAAAAATAACTAAAAATCATCATAGAAAAATTTCAAATTTGCTGCTATAAATGCCATTTAAAAAAAATATGCTTTAATTATTTATGCAGTAAGCAAAATAATTAGGATATGCAAATACTTTTTTTGTAAACAATATTTCGAACAAAGAAATCAGTCTAAATGCCACCATAAAACTAAAAAAGTACTTTTTCAGTGTTTAGTATAAAAAAGTCGAAAAAACTAATAATATGATAAAAATCAACTCAACAGATTGCACCTTTTAAAATTGGAAACACAAGAAAAAGGCTATCAAACAAATCTAGTGAATGACTGAAGTAACAGAAAAAATATCCAATTAAAAAGATCAATCACCTAGCCATCTTCAATGAAACCTATTTCAAAAATGAAAACTGAAATGAAAAATTTAAATGCACTGCCTATAAGTCTCTCTTTTATATAAAATTACTGTAATTATAAACAAAATTATTTCTCGTACAGTTATATTAATAAAACAAAATAAATTTGAATTATATTTTTTGTCATTACATCTTTGAGCAAAAATATACACTATATGATTCATATACCTATTTTAAAAACTTTTTAAAAAGGCTTTATTATATTAAGATTTTTTTAAAAACATACATAAAGCCTAAACATTATATAACTTTTCAACAACAAAATTTTTAAATAAATTACAATCACTGAAAAAATTTAACTTACCAGAAGTTTTGGCTCCACTCGAATTACTGGTGGAGTTTAAGTCTAGACCAGCAAACTGTAAAATGAATGAATGAAAATCTTTGAAATCTTAAAAATCTTTGAAGCACAAACAAATATTCTGCATAATTTAGTTTTTTTTTTTTAAATAAATGAACTTCTTATAGTCATCTACCTATGTGTGAAAGTAATGCAGAATTAAAGTGGAAGATTAAGCACAATATATATGATATTCCAGAAATAGAACTTGCTGAATGGGCTTAACATAAAAAAATCAAGGCCATAAAATTTTTTAAAACATGCCTAATTACATCAAATGCACCCAACAGAAATGAATTAATTATTATGAAAAGCATTAGCATTTTCATTAATAATTAATTTTAGCATTCATAAGTCTATAAAAATCGACTCCTGTGCAATTAACCCTATAGCGAGAGTTTGTGCAACCATTCTTATCACTTAACGAAGGGGGGAGACAAACAACATTTTTTAATATAAACAAAAAAAAAGCAAGGTATTCAATATAAAAAGAATCCACAGTTTGTATATTTATTTTACAGTAGTAAATGCAATATTAATAGTTCTTGTAATTGTTAATTTAAACTTAAGATAGCTATGATTACACCAATTCCATATCTTAAAAAAATGCAGAAAACATTACTGCTTATTATTGCAATATGCTCACGTTCCTAGCTTAACTTACAGAATCAGAAAGGGCTGATAAAAAGTTGGTCAAAATAGATTTTCTCTAATATTTAAATGTGTACAAAATATTTTTGAAGCTGTCCTCCACTCAAGAATGAAGAGCATATATTATAGTCTGTATTTTCTGTAGGCGATTCAAGGTCACATTTTCTACCGTGATACTGGTACCAGAACCAATCACGAGGCAGAAAATGCGACCTTGAACCGCCTACAGAAAATACACAGACTATAAACAATGCAAAAACACTTTACATGCGTGTCTTCAAGAAAATCATTTGATAAATCGGCAGATCCTCTGTGTTTGATTGAATCTTTCAATTTAGCTTAGTTTTTCTCATATATAGGCAGGATGCTATAGCCTTAGATAGGTTAATTTTAAGGAGGGAAAAAAATAAAGGCTATACTGAACTGCTTCACCAAAGAATGATAGTTTTTGCATCTTATTTTCTTAGAATTACTTTCCCTGACGCTTCACTAGCAACTGGAGTAGTTTTTTTTTATTTGTATGTACCAAATCTATAATCAGATATCTTGCTTTAAAAAAAGGGGGGGGGATCCAATGTATAGATAATCCCCCCCCCTCATCATCCTGCATACAACACGAGAAAAGCAGTTCAAATAAAAATGCGATAATATTTAAAATGGCATACAACCAAAAATTTTTAAAAAAATATTTCAGTAGACCAGACCAGTTGTTCATTCATACTGTAATAGCAAAGATTTTTAAGTAACAAAATCTAAGTTTGCATTATAATTTTCTCCTAGTTCAAACAAAAGTATTTAGCATAGTTTTCTTAGCTATATTCTAATACTTTATTTCACCTCCATCAAGTTTAAATATGTGTAGATCTGTAATTATAGATATATCTATAATAACCTACAAGAAATACCCAGTTTATTTCATAAGTGTTGATTTTCCCCATCAAATATTAATTTGATTAACAATGCAATTAAACAAAATTCTATATACAGGGGAACCAGGCTGCTTAACTATCATCTAGTCAAAAATGCTACAAAATTCCTCAAACTAATAACAGCAGCAATCAATAGCAAGTGGGTAAAAAGAAGGCAGAAGAAGCAATTGTTTACTGATACAATGCCTGTGAATAAAATGTTATTCTTTTATTCATTTACAAAAATTAATAAAAGCTTAAATTTTTTACAAAATGGACAGCCCAAAAGAAAGAAACTAAATAAATCTATATACACAAGACAACCATTCAGTGGTATAAAATACTTGCTTACTAATCAAAAGCCTCTTGGATTTGAGTCTACTAAGAAAATTGAATGCATTTCCCCCTCTTCACAGTTACACAAATAAATTCTACTCTTTAAATTTTAGTTGATTATTTTTAAGAGATTTACGTAAATTTCAATACTTTATTTGATTTTGCTTTTTGCTTTTTTTTTTTTTTTCAAATTTAGTTAATTTTTAGACAAAATCAACACTACTCTAGATCCTAAATTTAAAAATGAATAAAATTTTTGTTTCAACCTTTTTAGTTAGAAAGTTCTTCAGTTTCAAAGAAAAAAAATTACACAGAATTAACAGAAACACCTACAAATAAAATTTTGTCAGAGGTACAGCATCTGCAAATTTTATTTTTATTCAAAAATAAATAGCTTCTTCATTCCACAGTTTTTAACAACTGACTAAAAGCAAATAATATTGATATATTTTCAGAAATGATACAAATAATATGAATCTAAGTCCAAAAATTAGATTTTTGTTTACAGCCCTTTTAAAAACTTAAAATTAAAGGGATGAAAATCACACAAGGTTTATCATTTCTTCTTAAACTGAAAACAATATTTTATTCTCAAGGACTATAATTGTTGTGGTTAACAACAATCTACTGTAAATAAACAAATCCAAGAGTAATGGACTCAAACAGTATACTTGTAGCAAGTAGTATTCTTAAGTAAAACTTCTAATTAATGATTACATGCTATGTTTCCTAATTGCGGTACTGCATGAAAACCATCCAGTAATGCAATGTATCTAAAAATAATGTTTCACCCATAAAGATTATATCCAAAGCAAGAATCTCTACAATTTCAGCAATAGTAATTGACTCTGATTTTAACTAGCACGTTTCATTAATGATTTCTTATTCAAATTATTTAAAACAGGAAAAATATTAGTAAACATAGCTTTCAGTTTGTTTTCTTTG
Source organism: Argiope aurantia (assembly GCA_026543865.1). Taxonomy (NCBI): domain Eukaryota; kingdom Metazoa; phylum Arthropoda; class Arachnida; order Araneae; family Araneidae; genus Argiope; species Argiope aurantia. The sequence continues at coordinate 461,719 of JAPMOR010030655.1, read as the reverse complement.
CCATTCATAGTCTTTATTTTGAGATGTTTTTGGCATTATTTTGTATTTTTATCATTTTTTATTCAAGATGTATTTTCATATCAAATTTTTTTTTAGTTGCTTACTCTGCCTTTCGTCTACTACATATTGACCTTTACTTTAAGTAACATTATCTGAGAAGGTACCTAAATTTAGAAATAACCAAAATCCCAAATTAATGTAAATAGCCTGGAAGTAAACGTACTCTGACCCCCCCCATCCAAATTTTAAATCTTTATCCATTTGGATTTTTATAATCTTTGAAACAGAAGAGCTTTTTTTACTGAATTTTTATACGTCCAATTTACAGCTGATAAAATCAAATTTAAATTAACAAATATATTAAAAACCCCATTTTATAAATTTAATTAAATACAAAATATTTTGCAATATTAATTGTATTAAATTAGTTTGAAATTCTTATTTAAGGTTATTATAATGATGAAACTTAACTACATTATTGAAATCACAGTAATTAAAATAAAAATATTTAAATTCTATTTACCCTTTCACTACTAACCTAACCCAACCAGTTGTGCAATTTTTATCCTGATGAGTCAGTTTGTTTCAAATACGGGATGTAGGATGCAAAATGAGTTACCACCAAGGATGCCTTCGCTTTATATCTTGCATCCATTGTTTGAAACAGAAACTGATGCATTAGTATAAAATTTGCAAAAATGGTTGGGTAAGATTAGTAATGAAAGAGTTAAGTGCACAAAAAAAGCCCTTATTTCAAGGAAATTATTCATTCATGAAAAAATAGATGATAAATTTTGGCGGTATTCCAGCACTTTTAATCAATTCAGAAATCATAAATTTTTCTATTCAAAAAAATAAAAATAAGTTTTTAGCGAATGTTTTCTTTTAGGATACAAAAGGATGAGAAGATAATAGTAAATGAAAATGAGTATTTTAACTCTAAGTCTTTTTTTCCCATTTAAAATGCATCTTATTTTATAATTAGGAAAGTCTCTTTACAAAAGTTACCCCCACTACCAAATGAAAAAAAGATTTTTTAATACATATATTTTTGAAGTAAATTGAAAGACAAAATATTTTAACAAACTCCATAATTCTTGGAAATTTTCTCACTAGATGGCATAAAAGAAGTTAAAAGCTTCATATCTTTAAATATAAAACAATTTCAATATAATATAAATAAATTATTAGAAATTAAGATATGAAACACTTTATTATTGTACTTAAATTTCACACACACACACACACACACACACACACACAAAGTTAAGAATTTATAAAAAGTCTGATAGGATACATAGACTAACATCTTAAAAAATAAGCCTATTAAGTATTTTTTAAGCAGTTTTAGAGAAAAAAACACCAATCTTAACATAGTATTTTATTATAGAACTCAGAGTTCGATTAAAAAAATTAACTGTCTAATTTTATACAATTATAAATATAAAATACTATCAGGAATTAATGAATATTTTTCACCATCATTAAAACTAAGTTATTAAAAATGTTCTTTCATGGATGCTTCATCTCAAAAATCTTATTGAAATACTTTCATCATATATCGTAAAATTATTTGATTACACAATAGTTAACATTACATGAAAAAGGTTATACTGAAATTTCATTAACATTCCAATTCTTTGAAAAAAAGTTATGAATATAAGTAAACAAATCTAGAATATAAAAACCTTGCTATTTTTATTAAATATGTAAATAAAAGATGGTTCCTTTTTATAATTTTTGAAACATTTTTATTCATTTTTTTCACAAATAACTTTTTTCAATTTATTTGTTTCATTAAGCAAGTGCATTGTCTTTATATTCAATTTCAGCAATTTTTTCTAAAAGAAATTTCTCTTCCCATAAAGAGATCAAGAAATTAGAGTAACTATGTCATCGACATAGTCAATAACTATTCACACTATGTCATCGACAATTATTCCTTTCACCGTCTGTTTCCACTAAAATAGGCAATATTTTTAATGACCTTATTTTGCTAATATTCTCAATTCTTTAGTAATAGATTCTGACAGACTGCTGTATGAAGTCACAGATCACAAGTTACGAAATGTAGGATATTTTTCATTCAAATTTCTCCCTTTAATATTTTAATTAGTGCCGAATACTTTTTCAACAAGAGCTTGCTCAAAGAAAGAATAAAAATTTTCCAAACTCTCGGCAGTTTTTTAAATTTATGGTCTTCAAATATAGAATAAGAAAAAACCTCATCCAATCTCATTTTCCAGACATGAAAATTACTGAAATCAAGTAAAGATGATTTCACTAGGAAATTTATAAAGTCCGAGAATAGCATTTTCAAAACATCTTTTTATCTTCCCTGATGAATGAATAATACAGAACACATTTCTTTTTCACACTAATTTGTTCTCTAGCAAAACAACTTACAGATGCAAAATTTAATGAAGATCTATTTATCATGCATTCCAGCATTTTAAAAACAAACCATTGAAAATCATATCATAATTTTATTGGATACTGCTTCTGATGAATGCAAGTCTTTTAATAATTTATCCCTTCTTATGTTTGCACTCACTTTATCAAATACCGAGCAAGATACACTGTTAGAAAAATCATACTGGCATTAGCAATTTACTGAAGAAATAACCTCAATTGTAAAAATTTCTTTCAAAACTTTAAAAAACACAATCATTGCTTTACTAACTTGTGTATAACAGATGTTTAAAAAGGTAACAGTGGATTATCACTCTAATACATTTGAAGAAATGGCTTAACACACTCTGCAACATATTAAACTAGATGAAAATGACTCTCCAATACTTCATTACATACTCCCTAATAAAGATATTATCACCGTTACCTCTAGCATAATAATTAGACACTTTAGGTAAGGCTGTGAAAGCTATAAATATACAGATTTTTATTTTCAGAGTCCCAGTACAGTAAGGCGGGGAGGAAACAATTACAATTCGAAACTTTTTGGTCAGCCAATTGAATACAAAATGTACGACAGTTACAATTTTTAGAAACATCACACCTTAATAAATTTCTTCACTTTTTTTTTTTTTTTGGTTACAGTGTTTACATGTATGTGAACATACAGACCAACAAATGATCAGTTTATTGCCAGATTTGATTAAAAATTTTGATATTAATCTATACTTTAGATGCCGAAACTGTGTCAAATTCAAATAATGTAGCACTATGCATTTTCAAGTTATTCAGTTCACTTGCACTTGAACAAACCAACAAATAAAAACATCCATAAAAA
>JAPMOR010030655.1:441933-453469 GCA_026543865.1 Argiope aurantia | reverse complement strand
AGTAACCATTTGTAAAGAAACCAGATTCAATTAGAAGACATTAAACTCAGTGAAAAGTATTACTTGAAATTGTCTCCTTCCTACAGTTATAAATAAACTACAAAGAGAAGCAATACATACTTTTAACCGATTGCATTGAACAACCCACATAAACAATACAAATTAAATTATGCCACTGGAAATATTAGGAAAGTTTTCAATAACAGCAAGAAAAGGCAAACTAAGACATTGGGACATTGAAAGAAAAAGTAAATTTTGTTCAAAAATAAAAAGATGAAAAACAATGATTTTGCATACAGTAGGAAATTGCAAAAAATAGGAATATCTAATTTTATCAATTTTGATTAAATAAAATCAGGTTTGCGATTTTCTTTCTACATATAATCTGCACGTCTAAAGAAATTTTGTTAAAATTTTATTTATTGTACTATCATATATATACAAATATAAATGACAGAGTACATGCCATAGTTTTAAAACCCTAGTTAATAGCTATTTACAGAAAATCTATTAAAAATACTAAATGGATAAACTAATCTAAATTAATAGTAGTGTTCAATGAAAAGGAAAAGCCCCTACACCACAAATTTATGTGCTACCTTCTACTTTCCAACAAACTTAGAATCAATAATTGGCAAGGAAACTATATTTGTAATAAACGGATTTGTTTGGAATATATTCATTGAATTTTAAAGATTTCTTTGGTAGTATATATTTATTAAAAAAATCTTTTTTCATAAGAAATACAGAATTTTATCGTCTGTAAAAAACATGAATTTAAAATCTTTAAGACATTCTATTTAATTTTGAATGTCATTAATTTTTTTAAAATATAAGAAACATTCAAATATATGTTAAAATAATTTTTATGGTAAAAAAAGCAACGTTTATTAAAAAAAAATTCCTAAAGGTTAGAAAAACTGTTCCGTTGTTCCTTAAAGGATTCAAAATAGAATTTCTCTAAAGTTAATAACTGTGTAGAAGAGGAGAGTGAATATGACAAATGTCTTATTATTTCCCCCAAACAGAATTTAGCTTAAAGCTTCAACAAATGCTAAAAACCATTGAATAAAATTAAATAAGTTATATGGTTACAATCTTGAATTTTAAATTCAAGCAACACAAATACCATTTCCATTTATCAAAAAATTAAAATGACTTATTTAAAATTTTTAAAAAATTGAGCACAATACTTTTTAAATATTTATTATACTCATTCTTCTCCAATCCCCAATGTGTTTAAGAAATATATAGATAGCTATATGAAAACAGTTTTGTAAAATCTTTCAAAAATACCGAATAATTTGGGTTTTAGAAAATTTAATTTTTGGTCAAAAGTACAATGAAATTTATTCAATACAGAAAGAAGATTAAAATTAAAACTAGAAATAAAATGTTTTGCACTAGAAGATTAACTATCAAAACTCTATGCAGTCTAAAGAAACTTCTTACACAGAACAAAATATTAATAAAACCCAATTAACTGAACCAATATTACAATCATGATATCACTTAATAACAACAGGGAACTAAAAGCATTGGACAGCTAAATGGAAAGGCATTACAAGGTATAATTCATGTTAAACTTTACCCAACTAAGTATTTACTGCCATAAGCGAGAATATTTGTGTACATGATTATTTCTAAGTTTTCTTTTTCTACAATAACTAAAGCTTAATACAAACATTTATTATAAAAACTGCTTTAATAAATTACCTTACGAATGATATAGATTTATATATTTCTCCTTATAAAATTGATGTTATAAACCCTCAAATCTCAAAAATGTGTTTCTAAATAAGTTTAGCTCAATTAAGTTTAGCTTAAATTTGGATATATGAGAATTTTAATTCAATTTTTCTTAAGAGTATAGATCAAGTATTTAATTTATTTATTCTTTTGGATGCGAATAATTTATATCAGCAATAAAGAGTGAAAATATGAACATAACAAGTTTTTCCTTTCAAAACAAGGATAGACATTCATACCAAAAATATTTTGCTTATTTTTAGTACAATACTGACTTCAATGATTTCAAATATATTTCATAGCAAAACGCTTTACACAATACAGCCATGCTTTTGTTCTAGTTTACTTCCACTAACTTTGCTCCAATATAAATTTTCTCTATGAAGTTCATACTTCAAATCATAACCAAATATTAAAAAAATTAATTAAATATGACTGAAGCATTTGTTAAATTTAAAGAAGGTAATACATTTTTTTTTTCTTTTCAGTTCTAGTAACACAATAAAGATAAAAGAGGATCTTTTGTAATAAAACTTAAATTGGAATGAATAAAGTATCATCTCCACATAAATACAAAGAGAAGATACGAACATTTGACAAGAAAATAAAAAAAATCACTATTTTGCTAGGAAATCCATTACATATATTCGAAGTAAACAAAATTATATAATTCCACAACCTGGTGTCGAATAACATACCATACAATAGGCGCAACTACATTTCTTACGCACCTCTGACACCATCTCTGAACTGATACCATAATTTTTTAGTGTGCAGAATACAATAAATTGCTCAATAGCAGGACTGGTTTTTTTTTAAAAAGTTTGTGTGTGTGTGTCTAGAAGTTATATAAGATAGTTCCCCATGAAAGTTTTCTATTTTTGAAACTTAGAATAATGTATTTTCTACATCGTGATATTTTTATAAACTTGTAATTATTTGTTATTTAAATGTCAACTTTTTTTTTTTAGAAATATTATACAGAAGAATCCTTAATATTTAATTTTTAGCATGTATATAAAAAAAATCTGCAATTTTGAAAAATATTTTTTTCTCTAAAATAACATTAAATTACAACACAGCTGAGGCAATTCACAAATGTACAATAGAAATGCAATATTTAATGTTGCTACTGTTGCTTTTAATGAAATATTATCTACTTAATAGTATTTTTATTATAAAGAAACTACCAAATAAAGATATCCATGTTTTTTTATGTTGAAATGCAATTTAATTACACCTATTATGTAGTGTTCTCAATATTTGTTTATAAAGAAATAAACTAATAAAAGCAATAAATTTCTGTAAATACAAAACAGAAAAAATATATATTATTTAAGAATGCATTTTTTAATGCACGATATAAATATATTAGTATTTCAGTTAACAAGAAAAAACTTAAAAAGACCTTTCACATAATTTCATATCAATTTATACATTGCACAAAATTTCTTCCACAACTGTACTACATTACTTATAAAAGATGACTGAACCTTTAAAATAAAAAGGCTTTTCAAATATTATATTTTGAAAAATTATGAGTACATATGCAATTCTTAATTTCAAAACTAATCAATATATCAATAAGTTTAAATTTATTACCACACTTTAACAGTTAAATTACCCACTCAGAGCTACATTTTTGAATATCAATTTATAATAATTATTATTAACGATTTATTAATTATAGATATTCCAGTCTCTTAAACAACAATATCTTCCTAAATAAAACCCATAACAAATGGAAAATTTTAAATTGAAAAATTAACTTTTCAGATTAAAATAAATTTAGAAAAAAAAAAGAAAACCTATAATATAACATTACAGAAAAAGCAACCAAATATACAAGTTTATAAGTTATTCTAAATAGCTAAATATTTACAAACTAATTTCATCTTAATTTTTTAACATAAATAAACAAAAATAACAGAACATCACACTTATGAAGCAGATAAATGGTTTTCGAAACCCGTTAAGGTAATTTTAAAAACGTGTTAAACCAGCAGTTTTAACAAACAAAATAGTATGTGAATATCAAGATTGGATTCTACAGGTATGCCAACTAACATTATCCGTTAAAATACAGTAAAGATGATCATGTAATTCAAATCTAAAAAAATCTACACCAAAAATATGACACGGCTCAAAATAACTTAACAAGTAAAAGCAGTCCTTCAATCTAAAAAAAAAATCCGCTAGAAGTGGTAAAATTAAATTTATATTACTAAATTACTTCATTTACATAATAAGAAAACTGAATAATAAGTATTATGTTTTCATATTCAATTTAACAAGCAATTTTATCCTAACATGTTTTTACAAAATACTAAATACACAGGACAATATCAACGAAATTTTAAGAATAATTTCAGCAATCTCATCCAAATTTAAATAGGTCAACTACTTAAAACTGTATGGATGTCACGAAACTTTGAAATATAGCATTTACATAAATGAAGGGAATTTCCTGAAATCTTCCGAGATAAAGCTTCTTTTTTTTATGACGACGATTACAATCGAGGGGTAACTTATTTCCATTCTTACCTGCTGTTCTAGACCCTTTCCATTTTCATTGGATTCATTAATCATATTACACTACAGAAGAAATTGTAGAACAATTTACGTCGGACTAAAACAATTATAAACAAATAATATAACAAAATTTTCACAAAGCTGCAGTACATAAAATTATACCCACGACTTTTCTATATAAAAGCTGTAACGTCAGGAATTTTTTACTCCTTCACTTCAGTTCGCAATTTGATATATAATGAGAAAGGATGTGAGGTCACAGATTACTGGCCTTGCATGTTATCCCTCTCTCTTTCTTTGTTGAATTCTTGTTGTACAACAGCTGCAAAGCTATTGGATAGTATAGAGAGGATATGTATATGTATATATATTTCATTACGTTATGAAATGGAATTTTGGAAAGCGCATGGAAATGAAAATATATATATAATGAATCTTTTGAAAGAAAATGATGAAAGGCTTTTGCAAATGAAATCATGAAAAAAAAAAAAATACTGATCAACACGTGTAACTTATCTCATTATAACTTGGTTACTATTTTTTAAATAAATCGTCTTATAAGTTTCATTTTTCTTGAATACTTAACGATAGAGTTGCATTTTGAAAAATATTTTTTGAAATATGCATAGTTAAAGGATCTTATTTCCTGTCGGAAATATTTATTTGCAGTTTAGCAAATTAAATGTTTTTATATCGAATGCAAATGCCAAATTGAATTTGATCCTCAAGGAAGACATGGTATGCCAAAGACAATTCAGAATCCATTTTATTACACATCTTTCAGAAGCCCAAATTATTTCTCATAAATAATGCTACATAAACCAGATTTGTGGCACGCATCGCTCCTTAAAAGGATCTACTACGTCTTTTGAATCTCATTTCAAAGAGAATAGCAAGAAAATCCCAAGTAATACTCAAGTCTTACATTCATTAAATAAGTGGATATCAAGGGTTTTTTTTTTTTGAGTTCATGATCCGACAAGGAATGCACCCCGATAAAACAGAATGAGTAGTATACTATTTTGCATAACATTGCAAAATTTGAAAAAAAAAAAACTAATATTGCACTGTGTTTTTTACAATATTGAAATAGTGTTAAATATAACACTTTTGTTATATTTATTATATTATATTCACCGTACACTACACTAACGGCACTCAATATCGTACAATATCATAACCTTTGTAAAAGAGTTATATTTTATAATATTTCTTCCAATATAGAGATATTGTAAGATATTAGAATTTTATAATGTTTTCTGGCGAAATTGAGCAATGCTATGTAATCGTAGCTTCTAATATTATACTGTATTGTGTGAGGTTATCAATACTGCAATAACTTGTACAGTACAATATATTATTATATAGTATCCATATTGAATAATATTTTAACGTTTTGAAAATCTTAAATTTACTAATTAAAACATAGAGATAATTTAAGCTTTAGTTTTTCATACAGCGACGCTCGATAATTCTAAGCTCTTTTTTTCTTTTTAAATCTCTCATCTAACATAGTTAAATTTTATTTTGTTATTGTAATTTTTTAATACTTTCGAACCCGAAACCTTTTCGTTAGTAGACCGATATCTTATCCATTGGAATAGCCAGATTTAAAGAAAAGGCGTTCAATGATGGTAACGAATTACCACTTAAGGAGTTCCATTCCAAATGCAAGGGTATACATATAATAAATTAATTCTGAATAGCCTATTTCAATTAAATTAATTCTTTAGAGCTTCTGGTTGGTAATGTAACTTAAAAGAGATATTTCCCTCGAAATCAAGATTTGTTAATGGAAATAATTAAAAAATAGTTATGAAAGTAACTGCTTTTAAAAGCAACACTTATTTTTTGAAACCATTTACTGTTTTTTTTTAATTTTGTTTAATTTATGAATAAAAAATTGTCATTTTAATTAAAGGTAATAAAAAAGGCAGTTTCTCTGTAAAACGTGGGTTACAAATTTTTTCTCTATATAGTTTGTCGAAACATAAAAATTTTGTGAGGATTAATAATTTCCGAATTAAATAATGAGACATGGGTTAATTTTTTAAATTTTTACTACGCTTTCAATATATTGCGAGACGTCTTTAACAGTTAACTTATTTTTGCTGTATTGAAAATCAAATTGAATTTTTAATAATTACTGAAAAAACTAAACATTCTTAAATTTTTGAGAGGTAAAAAGGACATTTTCAAAATCAAAGCGGAAAGCTTTTTCTAGTAGTAAACTTATTCTTGTCGGCAACAGATGACAACATTTCATATAGTATAATGCAATGTAAAAAATGCTATAATTTCGACATTTAACGAGTAGATCGATATGAACTAATATTGATCTGCGTCTTTAAATGTAAAATTTATAATTACGTTTTTATTGCATTTCATTGTATGGAGCGATATTCAGTATCTTGGAGAATAATTGTCCCAGTGGAATTTTTAATGAATAATAACGCAGCTTAAGTGATATACCAAATTAAAATTAACGCTTTTATGTTAATACTTTTATAATAATTTTGAAAATTTAAAATTTTGTAAAAATTGTTACATATTATATAATGTTTTGGAACAGCATTCAGAAGTCCCTGCCATACATAATGTAACATAATATTATGCAAATATAATAAAATATTAATCTGCTACCTGGGGTATATTGAGACAACAATGCACTACATTGAATCGATATTGTACAATGCAGTTCCGGACTGGCCAGGTTGCCAACTTGCTTGGAGAGCTATAGGCCATCTTAGATCTTAAATCACATGTCCAACCAAATTTTCTATGATCGAAAGACGTAAAAGGTATTATATTTATTAATCATATTGCTAGGATAAGCAAAACCTGTATTAAGCAGGTCAGATTAAGCCTTTTAATGACCCTTAGGCAATGCAGATTTCAAACGATCTTAATCTGCTCTTGCACAGATGACCAACAAGGTCTTTATTAATGAAGGTAGATTATTTTAACGAGACGGCTTTTGAGTTCGATTATCATGCATCTACATTTCATTTTGAACAATCTTTTTAATTAAATTATTTTTAAATGTAATGTAAGGAATGTAATTTAAGACAAGGAGGGAGCGATTTTTGCTCCTTAGTAAGAATTGCTATTGGAATAAGCTATGGAAGTTAAGTTCAAAAGTAATTTCTTTTAGAAACATGGGGCATTAAGAATTTTGTTTTACCAAAAATATTTACCTTTTTTGATTTTGATATAGTTTATGAACATTAATAGTTTCAATATTATTTAATATTAAAATATTTATGAAAATGCGAATCAAATAAAACAACAGTTATTAAATAAGTAAGAAACTAGTAAAAACCCTGTTACAAGCGAATCTGTTAAAAAATATCCTTCTGACACAAATAAAGTGCGTATAATGGTTGCGAACTCATATGCTTAAATATTTTCTGAGAAGTTTTATAATATTGAAATGAAGAATATCTTTGCGAATTAAATTAATCGTGGCGCAATCTCTCTAACACTTTAAACAGATTTATATCGAATAGCTAGATGTCTACAAATTTGAGAGAATTAGCTTATAAGTATACATTATTAATATTCGTCTTTTGGCTAAATTTGAACTCATTGTAACGTTTACATGGGAACTATAAAACATAAAGTAATAATAAATGCAAAGAAAAAAGGTAAAGCGTTTTCATAAGTGCATTAAAAAGAAAAAATATTTTTATGTCAAAACTCTAGAGGTCAAAATAAAATTGTAAAAGCGTAAGGTACTGACTGAAAATTTTTAAGTGTATTGAATCCATAATCATGGTTAAAATATGTTTCCTGAAGTAATGGGAATTTTTGTTTCTTATTATATATTCATAATGGGTTCTTTTGATTTCTGTGTCTCATCCTTGCATGATTTTGCTTTGACAATGTAGAATTTTATATTAGATAAAAGTTTTTTTCTAATATACATATGAAATAGATTTCTTTAAAATAATTTGCAATTAGTATTTTAGTCTTCCGTTCTTATAACATTTTGTATGATTTTATAAACAAATCTGAAACATTTATGCTTACTTGATAATCGAACCATTCAGATTGGCGTTGCAGCGATGCGAAAAACCAATGAACGAAATCAGCTTGTATTAATGCCTCGTTAAATTTACATACACAATCTATACAATAATAAAAAATTTCATTGTGATTGCGAAGAAAATTGTCATTCATTAATGTTTTAAATTTCTAAAATTAAATATTCTAATTTTTACCTAATGCATATATTTAACATTCCACTAAAATAGAGAATATTCTCTGTAGTAATAATCTTATTTTACAAACAGATTCTTTAAATTTTTATCTTTTTATAACTTTTTATTTTAATTTTATAATAAATATATAATTTTTTTAATTTTATTCTTAATTTCAAACTTTAATTAATTTTTTATCAAAAATACGAATGTCAAAGTAAAAGTATAAAACCGATAAATTCATATAGAAATATTCTAAACAAATTCGTGTTTTAATCATTATCATAATATACTTTAATTATCAATGAATATCTAAGAATTTCTTTGTTATGATTACATTGTATCTTAAATTTTTTAATAATATTTGTAAATGTCTCGTTAAAAATAATATTTCCTTCTTTTTACTGCACTAATAAAAATGTATCAACATTTTTATTTTTATTTTTTAAAATATTGTATAATTTATAGTTACAAATTTAAAAACAAATATTAATCAAATTAATTTCTATATTTCTCCTGTTCTGTGAAATCGAATTTTATCTAAATTATTAAATAAATTGATAATCAGGAGCTCTAAACTTATCAAAATATTCTTTTCTCACCAGGAACTATTAACTTTACTGAATTTCAAAACTCTAGCAGGCTGGAAAATTATTGAAAAATCAATTTAAAATGTCCAGCCTTCCATTATGAAACATGCAAAATTAAGTAAGTGCGTTTAGATGATGAAAGCCCAAAACACTTTATAAAACTTATGCCAAATAATTCGGAAGCTTAAAGAATGGAAATCTTGAAGGATTAGAGAAATAATGAGTTATATTCTTCTTGTGTTCTTAACAAGCCTATTCAGAGACTGCCGAGGAGGAGAATAGAATTTTTGATTCGTGGGCGATAATCGAGGATTTTGTACTCAGTTCCCTGTATATGCCGTGGCGAAGTTTAAATATGTAGTTCGTGAGTCATATGTTGGGTATTGCGAAAATATGCGAGATAAGATTCCTGTTGAGGTGTCCTCATAATCTAAGAAAGATTCTAGATAACTTGGTATCGTCCCAGTAACCTTAGTGTCAGAAAGACGTTAATATGAAGAAAGAAAAAAAAAGTAAACCCCTAAATCTTAAATTTTAGTAAACAGAATTTATATTTCGTAAACACTGTTATACTTGAAGAAATTTCTTGTAGAGATTTGCTTCTGTATGAAACATAATACAGTTACGGTGTGTGGTTCTACAGAAAGATATTCTCTCCTCCAGATAAATCTAGTCTATGTAGTTTAGTAGTATTTAAGTCTGTTTCGAAGTAATACGAGAACGATTTTGGGAAAGTCTTTGTATCTATTTCGGCAGATGACGAGAACGACAAGTGTCCGATATTCTCCGCTCCAAATTTTCATTATACTCCAGTGGAATAAATAACAAAGATATCCAATTTCTAACCTGGAATATTCTCTTGTTAATAATATTTATCAAACTTTTCATATTTCAGGTTTGTAAGGTTGTAATTTTGTAAACAATTTTTCACTTAATTCTTTATGAAAAATTGACGAGCTAGTTCCAGAATATTCGACGCAATGTGTAAAATAATTGCGGCATCTTCTCACTTGCTCACAGCTCACGTACTCAGAAAGCCAAGCAGACAGACTTCCTCTGAATGGATTTCATTCAACATTTGATAGAAACATACAAATTTGCCATATGCATGTAACAAATTTCATCTCTCTAACTCTAAGAGTTTATCAGTTATCGTATTCACAGGTACATAGATTCCAAAAATGAGTTTTTCTGACTGATTCCAAAAATGAGTTTTTCTGACTGAAACGTGGAGATTCTCGAGTTTGATGATTGCATTACTTTCTTTTCATTTACTTCGTATTAGAAAAAGTAACAAGATAAAAAAAGCTTTTTATCAGTGCTCTACAAAGCATAAAAATATTTTTTTTTTCATAAAAAATATGCAGGTCAAAGTTAAAACCTTAAAAACGTGAAGCGTAGAAAAATAGAAAACCTTAATGAATACAGTAAGAAAATATATTCCAAGTACTTATTATGTTAAAATCAAAATATATTATAAATGTCGTTACGTTTTAATTTCTTTAAATCTTTTCTTTCTACATTTCATGCTTTTGCGATTTCTTATCATATCTTTCAGAGTTTTTATGACAATTTTTTTTTCTTTTTAAAATTCCTTTTTTAGGATCACTGATAAAAACGCTTACAATTTTATTTCTCATTTTTATTTAAAGCTGCTTTCTTGTTCTTTATATTTTTTCTGCTTTGCTTTCACAACTCTAATAGGTGAATCTTGAAAATAAAGTTACCGATTATAATAACAATGTACAAACTCGGATTAAAGATTGCAATATAAAAAAAAATTAAGTTAATTTGGAACACTGGATTTTTTTCCCTCCTTAATTGAGGATCTTACATACGCGCACACACAAACAAACAATGGAAGCCTAAATTTTTCTTGCTTATCATTTTCCTTTAAAATTATTTCCTTATTTATTAAATTTCAATCATACAGGGGCCGTGGTGGTCTGGTGGTAAAGTCTCGACTTCTGCACCGGAGGATTTCATGTTCGTGATCAGGTTCCACCGAAGAACCGTCGTGTAAGCGGGTCTGGTGCTTGTCAAAACCGCCCGCGCCAAATGCCCTCCCGCCGGCGTGGTACGAATGTGGAGAGGGGGCCGTTAGCTCAGGTGTCGTCCTCGTCATCTGACCGAGGTTCAAAAGTACAGGCCCATCCCAAAATAGCCTTAGAGTTGTTTTAAAACGGGACATTAATATAACTAAATTAAATCAATTATACAGAACTTAAAATAAGGAAATTCCCATTTTTGTTCCGGATTTTGTAATTCTTTTATTTTAGATTAAGATTTTTAAGAGCATTAATTTTTTTAAAAAAATGATTAGAGATAAACATATTTTTCTTTTTTCATCTTTATTCAGAATTTTTAATAACAGGTATTTATATTTCATTTATATTATGTAACTTAATATTTTTGATTGACATATGTTTTTTCTATATAGATATATAATAGATAGTTTTCCCA
>JAPMOR010030655.1:387127-441533 GCA_026543865.1 Argiope aurantia | reverse complement strand
AATTGTCTATCTTCGGCTGTAATGCTGGGCAGAGTTAAAAGCATCCTCGTCTTTTGGTCTGCGTCATTATAGGATGCGAAATCTCAAATTCTGTTTTGCGAGCTGGCAAATAAAACAGGCTTTTTTATGTTTAAATTAGCTGATTTATCGGTATGCGAATAAACATTAATATGAATAAATAGCAAGAATCAATGAATTGAGGTTTATAGTTTTTATTACGGTCTTTGCAGATTCATTGTATTTTCTCTTCACAAACTAAAGTGAAGGTTATTGCTAATAATTTCTTCCAATATTTTATTTTTATTTTGAATTTGGCATTCCTTTTTTTTTCTTAGTGGTACATTATTTGTTTCAATTCCATTTAGTGATTGGTTTTGATTTGATTGGTCGTGAGCATTTTGGATAGAGAAAATCACTTTAGGAAGAAACCCAAATTTCAAATGTTACTATATATATTTACATCTAAAGTGCTCTGTAAATCATATGTTTACTTCTTTTTTTATTTCTTAAGTACTTTGCCAATGTTCCCGATATTTTATACTATAACTTTCGTTAGTTAATCTGTGATAATCAGGTTTTAGATATTATTAAAAGGATGACAGTCTGTTTAGTTAGAAGGATGACATCTTCTAGCATTAATATTTTTGGAATTTCTAGGTCCCAAATTCAAATTTATCGAAATGTAAGAAAAATTTCTATCCAGGAGATCAAGATCAGGTATTCCAACCTCTCTGACTTCTTGCAAGAACATACTGGGAGTAAGAGGTTCTAAGTCACTTGAGTCATCACTTACATAAGTTAGAGGTCGTCCATTGATGACACATTCACAGTCACATAAGACAGTGCTTAATTCCTCAAAATTTAGAGATGTTTGTCCTAGAACTTTACGAAGGATTTGTTTATCAATACCGATTAAACGTTCCCCAAAGCCACCCCACCAAGGTGCAGACGGGGGAACGAACTTCCAGTCAATTTTATTCACAGTACTGTATTTGGTTACGGTCTCCCAGTTAATCTTTTTGATGGGGTTGTTCGCTCCGACTAAGTTTGTTCCATTGTCCGAATAGACGACAGCTGGTCTTCCTCGACGAGCCACGTATCTACGGAATGACTGCAGGAAACTTTCTGTTGATAATGAAGTGGTCAGCTCTAGGTGTATTGCTATAAATGCTGCTCAAATATAAATGACAATCCAGGACTTCTGATTTCCCTTTAGATAGAGAGGTCCAGCAAAATCGACTCCTATAATTTCAAACACAGAGGCCGCTCTAAGCCGATCGACTAGCAGTGGTGTTGTTGGAGTTTCTATTGCTCGTGCATCATATCTTTTACAAGTCACACAGTTCTTGACAACTTTGCGAACAGTTTTACGACATTTCAGTATCCAGAATTCTTCTCTGAGGTTGGTCATCACTATTTGAACACCTGCATGACCTAGAGAGCAGTGTTTCCAGCGTACAAGTTTTTCAACTATAGAATGCTCGCTTGGTAACACTATAGGAAATTTAAAATTCTTTAAATCATCCTTTAATGACAGTCTTGTCTTAATCCGGAAAAGTTCATTCTCATCTGTAAATATTTGGAGTTTCTGGAGCCGCTTATCTTGTGACCCTGTGAAAGATTCATTTTCTTCAAAGGGAATATGCTCCCACACTCGTAAGTTGAACTTCGCAGGTTGTAGAATTTCTTGCGATTCATGCATGAATTTCATTAATTCCTTTTCATTTTCAACACTATGCAGTCAGTTGTCCGTATAAAAAGCCTTCAAAAGATGTCGAGCCGTTTCGTTGTAATCAGGGGAAGCATTATTCAGATGATAATCAAGAGTTGCTCCCAGTAAGAAAGGGCTGGAGGTTATTCCAAAAACTACTCTTCGGTGCTAGAAAATTTTTAAGTTTTCGTTCTGTCCACCCTGACACCACAAAAACTTCAAATAAGACCTATCATCTTCATGGAGTTCTATCTGCAAAAATGCCTTTTCGATATCGGCAATAACTCCATATTTTCCTATTCTAAACCTGTTTAAAACCGAAGGAATCAGTTCAACCAAATTGGGACCCTTTTCTAAGCAATCATTTATTGATGGGGAATTTTTGTCTTTGGCAGATCCATCGAAGGCAGGCCTGATCTTCGTCGTGGAATTTTCTTTGAAAATAGGGCGATGAGGTAAGTAATTTTCAGATTCTGAAGTATCTACCTCCTCAGTAATACTCTAATCCAAACAGTCCTTAAAAATGTTTTCGTATTCCTCTATTTTTCTTAATTTCTTCAGAGATAACGGAATTTGCAAGTATTTTTTCAAAAATACCTTTGCAGTTTGTTAAAGGGGGATGTCCTTCCACCCAAGATAATCGTACTCGGTACCTCCCTTCTTCATTTCAAGTTACAGTTCGAAAAAAGTACTCCTTTGTTGATTGTTCCAATTCTTCCCTAATTTTCTTTTCACTTGAATCACAAATTCCAAGTGTGTCTAATCGCCATAAATCTGAGATGACTGCATCATTAACGTGACAGGATAGAACAGTAGACGTACTGTCACTCTTTTCTGTTTCATTTGTCTTTCCCATCAGCGTCCAGCCTAATTTAGTTCCTACACATACTACTCCCGAACTAAGTAGCCTTACCTCTCCTGTGAGCAGTTTACCAGCGACGTCAGCCCCAATTAACAAATGAATTTCTAATGGAGATGACTGAAACAATAATTGATCATCATAAGCATGCACTACATCAGTTAAAAAAATTCTATTAGATTTAAGTTCTCTCACGTAGGGAGACAATTTTACTCCAGAAATATTGGAACAAATCTTTTCTTGATCTAACACCTCAAAATTACAATGGTAACTATTATCGACATTACTTAAGCGTACCCGATACTTTTTATGGTTTTCCGCTTTTTCAACCCCGCTAAATAAAGAATGCAAAATAGATTCCTCACTGATAACTTCATAATTCATTCTTTCTGCGGCGTATTTTGATATGTAGGATCTTTGAGACCCTGTATCACAGAGACAACGAATTAATTTAGTTTCACCGTTCCCACGAATTTCAACTACTAATGTGTAAATAAACTTGACGTAAGGGTGTTTTATTAGTTAATGAGCTGTCTGCAACACTTTTTTCTTCCGCACCTTTTTCATTATTTTTATTACTTGCGCATTCATCATTCGCATTACACATGATAGGTAAATGTTTCCCATTGCATTTAGAACAATTAATTGTTTGCTTACAGAAACGCGCAATATGATTTGGTTTAGAATTTAAGCATCGAAAACAAATTCCGCGGTTTAAAAGAATTTCCTTCTTTTTTTAATATGTTAAACCCTTCACAAACCTACAATCTTGAGTCATATGTGATTTATCACAAAAAGCGCATTCCTTATTTTTTAAATCAACCGGATACGAATTTCTTCTCGAATTATTAAATAAATCAAAACCAGATGGCCTATTTACTTTTTCACGAATATGATGATTCAGTGTTTTTTTATTATGTTTTTCTAAATCGAAAGAAGAACGCGCAATAATCAATTTTTGTTCCGATTCGATTTCCTTTTTAAGAAAGTTTAAGAGATGAGTCAATCTATCAATCCCTGAACTTTCTGCTGTAATTAATTCAGTTTGATTTCGTTCGTATACTCTCAATAAATCGCTCAATAATCGCAAGCAAAATACTTGGAAAAGTTATCTTCTGCAACTCCTAATGATTTTAATGCTCTGAGCTGCCTTTCTAAAGTATCATACAGTTTTAACTAGAGAATACTTTTGACCTTGAGGATTCGCGTTATTTATGACAACCGAAAGTATCTCTTTAATGTAAACTTCGATCAGCAAATCATCTCTTCCAAAGCCCTGTTTTAAACATTTGGCAGCTTCCTCATAATTTTTTCCTGTTGGCGGGAAAGATTCTACTAATTGCCTAGCTGGCGAACACTTTTCTGTTGATTGCAACAAATACTGAAATTTGTCATCGTCAGCTCTGGAAGCCTAAATTTACGATTAATATTATAGACAGATTCTTTCATTACAGTAACATCTTGTTTTAAGTTTTTCTAAAGCATTTAATCTACTCTGTAGTTTCGTTTTCGTTTATAAAAACCTATCTTCATAAGTAGTAATAGCTTCATATTCCAAATTAAAATTATCTCGAGTGCACGTTGTATCGCTTTGCAAAATAGCTAAAATATTTGTATCTAAATCATTTAATTTTTTAATTTCTGTTCTAAAAGAACTATATGTGCCGGCAAGATATCTGTGTCCTCTACTTTGTTTTCTAAAATTTCACAAGCTTTATTTAATGATCTCGTAAAATTATTCCTCATAGGAGTTCTTCACTTTTTAATGCTTTCGACATCCATTTCTAATAATTCCAAAATTCTAATTCCAAATACCTCGAATTCTATATCTATTTACGTTAATTCTATATACGTAAACCCAGCAGGGATGCCAGATTTTGGGATTTCTAAGCCCCAAATTCAAATTTATAGAAATGTAAGAAAAATTTCTCTCTTACCTTGTCATTCCGGGATCTTCTAAATGAGATAGAATCGAGGTATTCCAAGGTGAATTAGATCACATAAACATCGAAATTATTAATCCAAGTATTCTCAATTTTATCATCCCTTTTATTTGCAGGACGAGGACACAGGCACAGATAATTATATACAAATATTTACATATTTCATTTTACGTGCATTAATTCTTTATAAAACACACAACCATCTTTGGTTCCATCATACACACTTCATCAACCCAAACTCAAATCTAAACCTACATTTGTTACTCTATGGGATCATGGGAAATTTTTCCCCTGACGTCACCAGTGCGCATGCGCTAAGGGTTACATGTAATTAGGGTTACGCCAGGAATCCCAACAAATATAAATCATTTCAAGTTCTTTCTCTTTTTTTTTATGAACTGCCTGGTTCCTTCAAGCGAGCCGTTAGAACTACAAAATTATTGAATTTCGTTGCTGTTGGCACCAGAGATGTATAGCGCTGCTGAAAGGGCAAACTTGGATTTTGTGTATTGATTGTGAGATTGGAATCCATTGGAAGCTGTTGGGCAATGAATGTGGCAAATGCACTTTCTTGCTTATATGCGCATGTTGTGCAGTAAATCTATTTTGTGAGCTATATCTACATTATTTTAACTTTTATTCTTATAGTATCTCTGGATTGGGTGTTTCCGCTTACAAGTAACTTTCTTAGACTGATTCTTGCAACTCAAATGTCCATTACATCTTGATATGAAGTGAAATAATGATAAAGGAATATGATTTTTCTGTTAAGAGATAGAAAAAATTTGTATATTACTCTGTTAATTCTTTCTAAAGAAAATCGAGGCAGAGCAAGCTTTTCATATTGTTGAGATATAATTCCGATCTCATAAAATCGTAAATATTGGTGCTGACAGTTTCTATCCATTTCCTAAAAATGCAAGGAGGCAGTTTTTTCATATTAAATTTTGACATTTATTCTTAGAATCCTAACTTTTTATATAAATATTTAAAACCTTCCAAACTTGAATAATTTACTGAGTTTTAGCTCAAGTTGGAAACGATCCGCAGTGAATTATAAATCTCAGTTATCTAATGCAAAATATGGTCCCAGAGCTGTCTTAAAAATCATTGATATATTTTAATAAGTTTTGGTTTTAAATATTATTTTGTATAATACAACTATACTTAAAGCTAAAATTTTTTAATATTATGGAGCTCTTTCTATAATTATAAAATGCATGTTGTGTCCATGGATTCAGCAACCATTGATAACTCTAAAAATAAATTTTTTATTATTACTCAACATATTTTTCAAACGTTTCGGTTACTCTTGCTATGACCGACAGCACAATTTTTAAGATATGTCACTACTGGGATGTGTGGTAACTTATAATAAGATATTAAAAATACAAGATCATAGCTAAGACATGCAGTAATTTATAAATAACAATAATCCGAATGATGACAACTCCTTTTATGGGTGGTTATTTACATCTAGACTTATGTCATTGGTGGAAAGAGTGGTTGAAGAAAATTAGTATTGCATAATTCTTCAGTTAGGCGCGGTTCAAAATTACGAGGTCCGTCCCAAAATAGCCCTAGTGTTGCTTCAAACGGGACGTTAATATAACTAAACTAAACTCTTCAGTTAGGTGAAAGTGTAGGTCAGTCAATCAATTTTTCTCATAATGACTGACATTTTAATTCTGTTGTAGATGGCGCATATTATACACTGCGTAAAAAAAGTAGAAGGACAGTGTCTTTTTGCCAATTAATATCTCTTATTTTCTCATAATTACCAGATATTTATGCAGATTTAGTTTAATGACCCTTGTTTTCATTTTAGGCAAAAATTAAACATCTACCACTAATATTATTAAGAAAATTAGTATATATAATTTCCGATGCGTAAAAAAAAGTAGAAGGACACTTACTAATATATTTAATTTAGTGAGCTGTTCTTTATTTAAATAGTGATTTTGTACTTTGTTTATCCTTTTCTGTCAAAAAAAATCTAATTTGTTTAAAAGTTACGTTGTTTCTCCGTTCTCAGAAATGCCTAAAGGAATACCTTTGAACGATTTGCAAAAAGGGCAAATTTCCGCATATCAAAATAATGGTAAAGGTGTCAGAGAGATTGCTCGATTGTTGCAGGTGAGCTCCAATACAGTTTCAAACTTTATCAGAAATCCTTATAAAAATGGAAATAAAAAGAAGACTGGTAGACCGAAGAAGTTAACACCACGTGATGAAAGAAAACTTGTTCGTGTGCTGAAGAAGAACAAAGGAAGTGCTTCAAAGGCAAGGAATCAAGCAGGACTTAATCATGTGACGAAACAAACAATTTACAACTATATTAAAAGATCTAAAAAATTCATTTTCAAAAAACGGAAACATCATCCTAAATGGAAACAAGCACACATTGATAACCGTTTAGCGTGGGCTAAGGAGCACATGTCCTGGACTACAGAATGGACTTCTGTGATATTTTCCGATGAAAAGAAATTTAACTTAGACTGTCCAGACGGATATCAGCACTACTGGCATTGTCTGGGAACTGAAGGCGAATACTATTCAACACGACAAATGGGAGGAGAGAGTTTAATGGTTTGGTTGGATGTTGGACACGGAGGAAGGACAAGTCTGGTTTTCTTAAATGGTAGGTAAAAACATACAGTCTGCATTCAAGTGATGAATTCCGAGCTTCTTCCTTATGCCTCTGACATGGGGGGTGAAGAGTGGAAGTTTCAGCAAGACGGAGCTTCCATTCACACCGCGACTGGAGTCAAAAATTGGTTCCTAACAAATAATGTGGATGTTTTACCATGGCCAACCAAAAGTCCTGACCTTAATATAGTGGAAAACATCTGGGCAATACTAATTATTCGAGTTTATGCTGATGGAAGGCAGTTTGATTCGCAAACTCAGCTTCGAGAAGCATTGAATGACTCGTGGGACAGTTTTTGTCAAACTGAAATTCAAACTCTATACAATTCACTTCCAAACAGAATATTTGAAGTTATAAAGGCCAATGGGAAGACCATTCATTATTAAATTCACTATTTTTTCATTCATTATAATGCTGTCCTTCTACTTTTTTTACAAAGTTTCAAAAAAGAGAAACTATTTTTGTTGCCATTAATATTTTATGTTTGAACATCATAATTCTGATGTTAAAATTGTATTTTTGAAATATTTGTTAAATGTTTCTAATAAAAAAATTTTCGTAAAAATAAAATATTTTTCGGTTATTGTTACAAAATCAAGTGTCCTTCTACTTCTTTTACGCAGTATACGCTTTCCCTAACGTGGTTCACCCTCATGAGATTAAGCAAAAATGTCTATGTACTACCAACTTAAGTTGTCATCAACTATAGTCAGAAAAAGTAAAGCATTTTGGAAGTTCTCATTATTTCGAATTTTCAATTTTCTACAAAATTCTTTCGATTAGTGTTTGCTTTTCTGAAATTTTATATAATTTCTTTCCATATAATTTATTTTACCCGCTGCCTTATATGTTTTTGTCATATATACTGTAAATATGATAGCGGATGAATACATTAAATAAATCGATGACGATTCTAAATCAACTTTCATCCGTAGAATCAACCGAGGAATGGTTTACTTTAATTTACATCGGCAGGTCAAAAAAAAAAATTAAAAATAGCTAATACAAAGTTCAATAGCTAAATGAAAAAAATGTTTAAGAAATGAAAGAAATTTCAGCTTTATTTGTGGAAAGAAAATCCATTTACGAAAAATCTTAAGATTAAAAATATATCGGCATTCAAAAAATCGATTGCTTCATAAACTTCACATGTATTTTTGAAGCTGAATATCGCATCTTATACTTGCCAAATAAATTCTTTCAACTAATGTATAAGACCATTTTGACACGATAAAATCAATACCAGACGATTTTAATTCGAATTTTCGAGCTTATCTTCCACAACAGTCGTTCCCCATTCCCGTTTTGCATTCGTATTTGTGTAATTTTCGATTTTTGCTTTGCTTTAAAGAAGTGTTTTTAATGAAACTCTATAAACAAATTTGAATGTTGCTGAATTAATTATATAATTTATACATATATAGTTTCAAATATACTGTTTTGATAGTAATTAAAAAAAGTGATTTATAAATAAGTAATCAAATGGTTTGTTTCTTTTAAAATATTCTTTAGATGAAATGTCAAATTAAGATTATCAAAACTTTCAATGAGAAAATAATTTTTTAATGAAATTAAAGTTTATAGTGTTTATCAGATTACATGAAAAAATCAAATAGTTTAAATTTGGTTGTGAAGCTCTATATTTTTTAAACGACTTTTTTTCCTTCTTTTGGATATGTCATTATTTTATTTTATTTTCTACTTTAGTATGATGCGAGATACTTTACTTTAAATATTTCAAATACGAGAATATCTTTGTTTCTCAGAAATTCTTTGGGATTCTGGACATAAATTCAAATGATTAAGGCAAAAAGTTGGAAATAATGTAATAAATGAAGATTTGCAATATTCATATGCTAAATTAAAAAAATAAGAAAATTTCCATTTTCATTAAAAAAAATTTTTTTCAAACAAAGTTTTGATTTATCAATAGTTTTTTTTTTTTGAGTTCGTGTTCTATGAAATTCAAAATTAAAATTAATATTCACGGAAGTGTTCATTTTGATCTTGCTATGCAGATTTCTTAGTTTTTTCATTTTTAGTTATGTTAACGGATATGTTCGTATATGACAAATCATAATTAATTCATATATAATTTAGTTTAATTTAATTTCATGTAATTTAATCTAACTTCAGTCTTTTCATGGTGTGTAACATTCATCAAAATATTTATTAATTAACTGAAGTATTTTATTGATTGTCGATCAGTTTTTATAAATAAAAAAATTTCTATGATTAAAGCTAATGAATAAGCTCGTGCTTCAATGAGAGTGTTAATAGGGGAATCCATGGCTTATCTTCGCTACGCTAAAAGAATGTAACGGGTATAGCATAGAGTTGTCTAGTTTTTTTTACGTTGGTTAGGTTTAAAATCAGTTAGTTAGAGGTGTTTTTTTTTTTTTAAATTGTACGAAAACTGCAATGTTTTTGGGATGGACTTTGCTATTTTGGACAATTTTCATATGAATGGGACGACGTTCGATCAGCATCATATTCTCCAAACTTTCATGTCACACCATCGAAAGGATGCTTGATCTACGATGACGGATTTGGGCGTATCAGGTATACTTACACTTGGTACACTACACCAAAACGGAGAATCCTTGGCGGAGTCATTTTCCAAATTTGTGATTTTTCGACTCTAAAGTTAAAGCTAACCATAGTTTTTCCAAATAGAGTATGAGTCAGTGTACAGTTAGATGTTAGATGGTATGTGCAGTTACGTTTGTCTTGTGACTACGATGTCCAAAGTCAGCCTTAGAAGGTGCAGGATCCATTTGGAAACAATTTTTAAAAAACTATATTTTTCCCAGACATTTTTCACCAAGAATAAAAAAAAAATTAATAAAAATAACGCCTTTTTAAAAAGCACGTATATTAGCGAACGAATAAATAAATTTTTTATTGTATTTGTTTTTTATTTTTTAGTCATTAATTTTATTATATACGCTATGGAATCATAAACTGAATTTTTTTCCCCTTCAATTCATTATCAAGCGGTACCACTAAAATAGAATTAAAATGTAAGCAAATTGATAGATCAATTATAAATAAATCCTGAATAAACTAAAACTGTGTATGATCATAGAGTATATATATTTCTGTAAAATTTCAAAGTATTCCACATCAAGAAGTGAATGAAAATTCCATTACAAAGAAAAACATTCCATTAATTACACCCATTTAGAATTCCATTAAAAGGTACATCAGAAAGAGAAAAGAGTAATGTATATCAAATGTATGATTTATAAAAAAATATTTTCTAGATTTAAATCAATATTATTATTTGAATAAATCTACCGGAAAAGTGATAAATTGTAATATTTTAGACTATCAAAGTTGCTATTAAGGTAAAAAAAAATCATGATCTTAATGTTTTAAAAAAACTGTTTCGAAATTCAGCTCAACTTGAATTTTTCCTAAATCATAATTACGTCTATGGCATTCGAAAGAGAAAAAAAATTAATTGAATTAATTAAAAATAATAATATAACTTTATTTCCATTAATTTAATTTCTGCATTTTTTTGTTATATCCTGATAGAGAAAAAAAATCAGGATATAAATGTATGAATCATTCTTCAATCCAATTAGCTTTGTCTAAAACAGTGGGCGTGGTCTCCCCCAAACTTTCACACATACTCTCAAATAAAGGTGTTATCCCTTTCCCCCAATAAAAAAAATCCCAGACGAGTAAGATCTCGAATGTTTTACATGGCATCGGTGAAAAATATCTATGTCACATTATTGTATGTTGTGAATTTAGCATTTTTACTGAATCTATCGTGTGATGCTTGACGATTTATCCCTGGCATTTAGCAACAGGTGCTCGAAAATAGAATTTGTGTTTTAGACGCGTTGTTTCCAACCGATTGAAATCAAAATTTAGCGCAGAACTACAACTGTTGCCACAAAATCACTTACAAAATCACAATCGTATATTTAAGTCATTGCGGATTTGAGTTAACACGTTTACATGCTTGTGAAAGCATAGAATTACAGAAATTCCACCTTTTGGCGGATTTAGTTCCTAATTTGAATCGTATATGTATTTGATGAGTCTGTGTGTCAAATTTCATCCTACTTTCTTTTTTTTATAGTTTTATTTTAACTAATATAGCTAGATATACAGCTTCTGAATAGATTTCACTCAAAATTTTATAGAATCTGCAAATTTGGTGTAAAGACCATATACCGAATTTATCAGGTTAGCTCAAAGCGTATTTGAGTTATTTTTATTGCAGACACGCAGACGTAATTCCAAAAAAGATGTATTGTTGTTATAGAAAATTAATAATATATTCAGCATTATTCGCTGTCAGAATATTCACAATGATTAAATATACAACCCATAATTTTCCATTATGTATTCTGTTGTTTCAGTAACTTAGTATTTGTTTTTGATTCAGTTAATACAATTTATTATTGTTTCTTCACCATCTTCTAAGCGTGGGAATATATGCTCAGCATGGCTTCATCGTACATGCTGCAGTTATCATTTGCAGGCTCGAATCAGAGGAATTTGAATGATTTCTTTCTTTCTTTTTTTTCCTCTTGCTCTCTCTCTTTTTTAAAACCTAGTTTAGTTTCGAATATATTCTGAGTCTTCTTTTATCTTTCTAAAAACATTTTTAGTCTTACTTTCTTATATCTTCTTCCTCTTTTTTTCCCTTTATTTTTTTCTTCTTTAGAGTCCTTAGATCAATTGTGTGAATAGACAATATGGGTTCTCCATCACATCTTTTGGATGTGACCTCATTTTTTTTAGTCATGAAGAATTTGGTTTGAAAGTTGGGGAATGCAAATATTATTAACTAAGAACTTCAGAATGAACTAGTTTACCCAGTTCCCTAAATCCTGGCATCCAATTGACCAAAATCAATTTTTCTAAAGGGGAATTTGGGCACTTATTATACTAAAAAAAGTAAACAAGTGGGAAATTTTTGCCTACTTAACATAATTTTTAAAATAGCCCAGTTATTATTATTATTTTTTTTGTAATTATGAATTTATTCTCCCAAATCTAGCATAAATTGAGTAGTGTTTTAAATTGTAAAAAAAAATGTCATTCTTTTATAAAAAAACTTCTAATAACTGCTTTAATTTGACTGGGAGCTGACCATTGTTTCGGAGAGGCGTATCGAGGGTTGCCAATACATTGTTAGGAATCTTCATTAATTCATACTTTAAAATTTACTAAGGGATAACCATATATATCGCGTACCCAATAACATCTCCTTGCAATAATTTAATGCACAGTCTGATAGAAATTTTTTGCTTTATTTGTTACAACACAGTTAACAAATACGGGTAACACTAAAAAAAGTACTATCCGTAAAAGGTTTAATAGTGGAAAAATTCTATAGGTACCAGCGTAACAACTTGCAAAAATATCCAGAAGTATGTATTGGACCTTCTGAAAATCCAGTTGATAAGTATGCTCTTTGAATTGGTGCAATTATTGAAATATAAACAAGTAGATGTAATTCCGCAGCATAAGTGAGGAAATAAAAGAAAAAAAGCAATTTTTAAGAGCACATTTTTATCAGTATATTAATAAGCAGAATTCTTTTTTATTTTAATTATTCTCTATTTTTCAGATTTAATCTATAATTCATTATTATAAATATTATGAAATATTGAAACAAATTTTTCTTAAATTCACTGCCAAGTGTTGATAAACGTGTGGAATAAAAATTCAGTTAAATTGATCGATTAACTAATAACTGAGTTCTAAAAATATAAAAATAGATTATCGTCATTGAGAAAGCACAAATGTACACAATTTCAAAATTCTAGCACATCAGAAAGTGAGTGAAAAATAGATTACGAAGTTCCCTTTTTGCAAACATGAAACAAGTCAAGTTAAATAAAACTGTATAAAAAATTTTAGCTTGAATAAAAATGTTGAAACAAAAATACTGAATTCTTTTTTTTTTTCTTTCCAGAAGACGATTGCGACTATTATATTCGTTAATAAGTATTAAAGCTGAAAAATCGATTTTGGAACAACTATCAATAATTTTTAATCCATTGTTTTTATAAGAAATAAAAAGAATGAAACAAATTCTGAGTCACAATTTATTTTGATTTAGTATTTATGACACGGGTTTAAAAAAATGATTGTTTTCTTCTTTGTGCTTGGTAAATCGACCGGATATTGCACTGGAGAATTTTGTATCGTAACGAGAATCTATTTTTCGAATTTCCGGTCGTGACACGCATTACGAAATTGTAGTAGCTTAAGAGGTGGCCGACACGAACTGTCAGGACTATTCCACGTGTTCTGAGAACGAAAACAAAATTATATGCGATTTATTCCTATGAAAATACGTGAGTAACCATCCCGTGTTTTGATAGGAGTACGGTCCGGATGATTTCCGGCTGAGATTAAAGTTTGGTTCGATCCCCCCCCCCCCTCCATTCTTTCCTTTTCTCCCTCTATTGTGTACTTGTGTTGTTCTCTGAAAGCTGAAAACAGCATTATGCTTTTGTATATTCTAGTGCTAATGGACAGGTGGTGGCACAACAGCGTAATCTGAAGAATTAATCTAAATGTCACCTGGCTGTCCTCGGTGTTCCATATCTAGAAAAATTGAATGCTTTTTTTTTTAGATAAACGTTTTCAGTATTGGTAAATATAATCCAGACAAAGTAAAAATAATAAAATCTACTTAGTAACATTTTTTTTCCAACATGGTTAAGTTGCTTTGAAAAATTACCATTTTTTCCTACTTCATGTGTTGTTTAGAGCATAATTTTTTGATGAAGAATTCATCTTCCAGTAAGGTTCAGTCTATAGAAAGTACTGGCTAAAAATTGTATGAAGCATTTTTGAGCAATCGTGTTGCATGTATGATTTTATAATTTCTTTTACAAGGTCGAAATAAAAGAGGAATCGTAAAAAGAGAAACCCCAAATTTTATGATTGCATGAGCGGTAAACACTTTTTGAAGCACAAAGTATGTAAATATTGTTTTAATAACAAAAAAGTATGCATAAAATTTTTAATGGATCTTAAAGTTTTAGATGATCTTTGTAAATTTATCTTTGTAAAAAAAGTTAATCAACTTGACAATACATAAATGTATTGCTTATTAAGATATAATTATTTGCACACTAAAATTATTCGAAACCCTTTTCATGTTGATTTATATTCTTTTTCGACCATTTTGCATTATCCGTGGTTTCTATGACATCCAATTTCTTGGATAATCAGAAATGTTGCTTGGATCGTATTTTTAATTATTTTTTATACGATGTATTTGAAGAGAAAGTATTGTAATCACCAAAAAATTTGATCTCAAGATTTTGGTGAATGCCCACGTTTTAGTACTAAGTCTGAAAAATACATTTTTTTGAAGCTTGTCAGTTTGTGATCACGATAACTTAAACATTCATTGAACAAGATAAATGATATTTGGTTAGTGGAATTGGCCTCATATTTGTATATTTCTATCAAAGTTTGGACGAAATTCATCTTATTTTAGTTTATCTGCTTATCTCTTCTTATGCATATGAACGAGACAACTATAGAAATGAGAAGAGCAACAAGGATAAGATGTGGAACGCAGTTTAACATTATAATTATAGATTTGAATGAAATTTTGAATAAAATTCGCTAAAGAGTCGACTTATCATTTTGTATATTCGTATGAATGAGAATTAAGCATTTGAGATTTTGTATGTAGTTTTCTAACCAAAATTACAGATCTGAATCGAATTTTGGTTCCATTTGATCGAAAATGAGACGTCCGAAACGCATATCCAGTTTTATTCATTACTCTAAGAAGCACAAAACGCGGCAGTAAATGCTGCAATTGTTCGTGATGGTTGAGAAGATACCCCATCTTGCGGACAGTCTCGTGATCTTTGAGGCTTTGTCACTTCCATTCCAACCTTTCTATATGTTCGAGGTGTGAAGACTCTTAGTCTCTTTTCACACTTTTCTACCGGTTGGCAAGGAAACGAGGTCCCTTTTCCATATCATGTTTACTTTCACATTTGCCGTTTTTAGCCGCCAATATTAGAACTACAGTTTGCTTAGTTTCGCGCTCCGCCTTTCTCATCTTCTGCAATTTTGTTTATGAATCGCGTGCTTCTCATTAATTCTTTTACCTTAACAATGACAACTTTTTATGGTAAATATTTGTGTAAAGTATCCACCGTCGTTAAGCATGGGTTTGCAATCAAAAATCAATAGTTTTATTATTTTCTTTAAACCTTTCTTGAAAGTTCTCTAACCATTTTTATTTCACTTCTATGATGAATAAAGTGTGACACATTTTAGTAGAATTAAATAATTGGATAATAATAAACAATAAGTTAAGGAAGCCTTTTTTAGTACCTCATTTTAAGTTATTTAATGTTCAATTTTGTTTCGCATTAATTTATTTAATGTTTTTTTTTTTTTGGCTAATACCGATATTATTTTGGAATATTTTTAGTATGAATTCCTTCGTTTCTTATGAATTTTTTGGCAAGTTGAAATAATTTTGAATAATTAAGGTATCTTGATTTTCCACTGAAGCTGTAATTTTTGACAGTAAACGCAAGGAAAGCATATAAAAGGGACAAATATTGATAACTAAAAACATTTTCAGATCAACTAACATACATCAAAAAAATAATTTGATCGAAAAAATATTGAAATATTTTATTGAATAGCTGATTACAAAAAAACTCATTAGAGTAAAAAAAATCCTTAATTTTTAAATTTAAAAATGAATTTGATCCTATTAGAAATTATTGATAAGTATTGCAGAAAATTTCTGTTTTTTTTAAAGTGTAAATTTTAAAAAAATATTATTCGCGAGAATTTTGATTTTATCGTAAATTTTCAGTTTCCAAACATGATAAGCAGTGAAAGATTCAGGCAATGGGATACTTAGGAGCAAAATTGCTTTGAGGTTCCTCTCTTTACCCAATGTTTAAAGTGACCTTTACTGAATATCTGGGTCCTGGAATTCTAAAAGAAAATTTCTCAAATCTTTCATCATTGTACATTACATATTATTTGCATGCAAACTTTATTATAAAAATACATCCATTTTTTCTTATTAATTAAATATTATTCAAATTACATTAAAAGAAAAAACATTATTATTTCTGCTTCTAAACAACAATTAATGGTTAACCTACATAAAACACTGAAAACTGAAAATAAACACATATTTCAACCATTTCTTTCTTTCTGAAATTTTTTTTTATTTTTGTGCTTTTGCTTTAAATTATTGTTCCAACTTTAAGATTAACTCTAACTGCGTATTAATTGATAATAATCAATAATAATCAATGCGTCTTCATCAAGCCACGATTGATTAATAACATGCCTTCATTAATTTTAATACTGAAAATTCTCTTCGAATATTGGTAATATTGCAACTGTGAGTAAAACGATAAGTAAAATTGGAACAATAATTGCTAATTTCTAAATATTTAGGGATATACATATACGCCGGGATGGGAAATCTTTAAATAAAGCAAAGAGCTATATTTCATATTGACTGAGTTAGTAAATATAGTGTTGAAAAAATTATGGTACCTAAAGTTTTTACAATCTACTTGTAGTATTATTCCTATTTAGTGAAGGGTTTTTTTTTTTTTTTGTGACATTAATATTTTAAACAAACAAGTTTCCACTCTTTTGCGACTAAAACTGACCACTCTATGAAGCTTCACTATTTTAGACGTTTTGTGATCATTTTAATGACGCTTCGAGAAATATCAATTAATAAACAGTGTGCGGTGGCTTGGTGGTAAGATCTCGACTCCGGAGCCGGAGGATTTCAGGTCCGAGACTCGATTCCACCGAAGAACCGTCGTATAAGCGGTCTGGTGCCCATTAAATCCGTCGGGGCCAAACGTCCTGTCGCTGATGGGGTGTGGAAGTTTGGAGGGGTAGGGGATGCTCAGATGTCGTCCTCGTCTTCTGACAACGGTTCAAAATTACGATGTTCATCCCAAAATAACCCCAGTGTTGCTTTGTAACGGGATGTTAATATAACTAAACTAAAATCAATTAATAAACAGACAATTATTATTAGAAATGGGATAACATTATGATATTCTATGCTTTATAACTCGGGAAGTTTTTAGCCACAGAAAAATTGAAACTTTTTTTTTCGGCTCGCAGCTGCGCTTGTACCTTTAAATAAAATATCTTCATGTCCAATTTAGTCTGCTTGAAATCTGTTTTCAAAATGAGGTCTTAAAACTAGCCATTTACTATGATATCGGAACATTAAAAATTTTTTTCTTTTTTTTTTCTTTCTAAACACTCAAGATGAACCTTAATGATTAAGTAGGCAGTAAGATTTAGGTGCAGAAAAAAAAAAGATGGGGTTGGTTTATGGTTTGTTTATTCTCTGACGCTCAAAATATTTCTAAAGTTCGTAATTTTTTTTATAGATTTCACCCCATAGTGACATATTCTTTTAAAATATTTAAATAGCAGGTGTTTGCTTCCATACAAATGAATATAAAGAAAATAACAAAAACAATTAAAAAGTAATTTTAGATTTAATTAAATTTTGTCAAAAATTTTCCAACTTTAGGTTTAAAATATTGTAATTACTTATTGAAATATTCTGAAATTAATAAAGTATGGAAATAAAATATTCTGACTCGTAAGATATTCTGTAATTAATTAATTTCATAAGGATTCATAACTAACTGGAAAAAAGTAAGAACGAAAATGATTCATTTTTGTATCAATACGTAGTTTAATCTATTTTTGACTTTCAACTCAACATTTACACGATTCTAAATTTGTATTAAGCTTTGAATTATAAATAGCTTTGATTACCCTTCATCCGGTATGATTGCCATTCATATTTTTAAGGTAGAAAGTTTTCAATGGATATTGTATTTTAACCATGTACGTGTCATGTTGTGATACATGTGCGCATAACTAATAAATGAAAAAAGTTATGGTTGAACTTTTAAACAATTCATAGAATATGAAATATACTACAAAAAAATGAAACTCTTTCCTACTTATAATTATTCATTTTAATTGAAATAGCTTCTATTTTTGAAATTTGTATCGTCATTGATGGTTTAAATGAGTCATGTATTATTTTTTAAACAATTTACCTATAAATTTAAAATTAATTAATATATATATTTTTTATATTTCACTTTATGTAAGGTTGCATAGTTGACCTTTAAAAACAAAAAGTAGTACAGAGCAGGATTTAAAAAAATTATTTAAAACAGTATAATTCGGATACTTTTTTCACCGCTATTTATTGAGAAAAATATATCTAAAACAGTTCTGCTTAAATTGTGGTTGCGACGTTAAAACTTTTAACATTAGTCAACAAAACTTGTCAGAATAATAATTTGGTTTTTAAAAGTTCATTAATATATACACATATATGTTTCTAAAAAAAGTGAAATGTTAAAAAAATTAGAATATAAGCCCTACTCCTAAATGACTAGTAAAATATTGGGACTCGAACGCGTGATTCTCTGATCACGAGCCAAGACAACCACTGGTCTGTAGCAGTAAAAACCTAAGCAGATTTTTATCTATAAAATGCTAAAAATAACTATGCACTAGAATGCCCATATTAGAACAGAATAAAATCCCTTCCCCCATTTTCTCCGAAAATCTGGCAGAATCGCACATGTTATTGACATTTCATGATAAGGTAAACAGCTGGAAAGAATAACAATGAAAAACGTTTTAGTTGCAAATGTTAGTTCTTATCAATCATAACTGCTATTCAATTTTATTAGCATCTCTCTCTCTCTTTATTTCTAATAAAGAAAGTTGAAGTAAGCTGACAATTTCATACTTATATTATATATATATATATATATATATTTTAAATTCAAACCCATATCTTTTAAGAGAATTGCTTATATCTATATAAATAAAATTAATTGCAAAATTTTAGAGGAAACTCTAGCTAAATTTATGATTTACTTATTTTATAAAATTAGTCTTTTTCTTTTCTTTTTTTACTCTGGATAAATTTTTATCCTGTCTGCGTAATACACTATGTGATCAAAATATGCAAACACTTTCGAAATGACACATTTTTTTTCCTTCGAATTTCTCCAGAGGTTGGTTGAATCGTCCGGTGACTGGTTGTATAAAGAATGTTTTGGCCTTACATTTTTTGAGGAAGATTCGGCTATAACCATATTTAGGGGACCGGCCAGAAAATGATGAAGAAAAAAATGATTTGAGCTCATCCCATTTCACGAAAAGCTGATCGTCAATGTTTTGCTTTCCATGCTCAATATTTAAGTTGATTTTAATAACAATAGAACTCATATTTGGGAAGATATAAAGGCTTTTATAAGAAATCCGCATAAAAAGTATCTACTTTCTTTTTACTTATAACACGTAAAATTTTCTACTAAATTGCATGAACTTTATATTAAAATTTAAGACAAGTAATTTGAATATTTGAGGAAACATGAACAAATAATATTTAAATGCACGTATATGAAATATGGCTTAAGTGCGAAGTCATATATATAAGTCAAGTTACATTTCGATCAAATATCTTTAAGAATTAAAAAGATATAAGTATTACAGCTAGAAGAATTGTATCAGCTAACAGAAGATTTCATAGAAGCTAAATGATAATAAATGACGGAATTTTCACAAATAATCTAAATTCCTGTAAATTAGACATCACAAATAACAGCATTATTGAAATTATTATCATCTTTCTTGCACATGCTATTGAATTCATTCTAGATATAATGCGGAATTGTATTAGCTTGCTCAGAGTCTAGATTTCCAACTCGAAAACAAATCTGAAATGAACTGGAACGTTGAATTCGAGTCTTATCACAAAGCGCCATATCTATGACAGTGCTTATCTATTTCCGTTTAAGAGAATGGCGAGCAGTTCCTGTAAAAACATTCCAAAAACTAATGAACAGTCTTTCTTTTAGGGCAACAGCCATCATGGCAGCAAAAGGTGACCTTAGATTCATAACAGTAATTGCCGATAAGTAAAACATCAAGATGTCCAGATGCTTTTAGATGTATAGTGTAGTCTAAATTATATAATGCTTGTGTTAATAATTTCAATAAAGTAGTGAAACTTACTGCTACTTATGATATCTAATTTATGGTAAATTAAATAATGCAGTACTTCATATACAAGTATTCAGGTGTATTTCACACATTTTGAATCTTTATACAATTCAATATTACCATTCGAAGATTCAAATTTAAAATGTCAATTTTTGTCAAATTACACATCATTTAACTTCTCTCACAAAATGGCTGAAATTCTTCACACTGTAACACCGATATCTTTCTCGATCTCAAATGCATTCGACGAGAAATTTTATATAACTTACCCTATATATCTGGCTTCGCAAATATGAAAGAAAAAGTGTGCTTTGTTTCATACATGAGTAGCTAAAATTTTACTATTGTAAATTTTCAAATTTTCTAAGCATTTTAAAATTATTTGATTTACATCTTAATATAACTTTACGCTAGTAAGTTATCATATATTTTGTAAGTTTCATGTAATTTGGTTGAAAACTTTGCTTGTTATAAGCAAAAACAAAACAAGAAATTAAAAAAAATCGGATTTCTTAAGGGGGAAAAACCTCCATTTCTTCCCCAATATACACTATTTTTAAGAAAATGTAGGTAAATATTGAACATAGCAAACAAAACCCTTGATAAAAAAATTACGAAATAATATCAGATTTCTGTCAAATGGGGTGAGCCGGAATAATTTTCTTTTTCCTCAGTTTCCTTCAATTATCCAACACGGTAATTGGAATTACTGTTGTGTGCATTTTCTCTAAATAAGTAAGTAAAATAAATGTAAGATAAATGTAAAATAATTTTAAAAATAAATTTTAAACCATAACTTTTTAATTAAAATTGTCTGATTAAGTGTAATATAGTAGATTAAAACTTCTTAATCAGAAGGCTTTCTTACTTCAGTTCAAAGCTGTAATGTTTAAATAATTTAATAATTAATTACTAAAATATTAAAAATTAATTTAAAAAGGTAAAAATATAAGTAATTCTAATATATAACGTAACCCTACTTAACCCTCTGTAGAGCTAACCCTTCATTAATATAGGGTTAGCTCTACAGAGCAAGATTTTTGTTTTTATTTCTTTACAAAAATTTATCATATCTATCTAAAAAAAAGTGTAAGTAATGTATGAAAAAAGCTTTCAGAGCGAACTTTTGAATTTTATTTTTTAAATTATATTTTATATTTAAGATATTAAAAGTTCATTTTAAACTTCTCTTATCAAACATTTTCCTTCAGGTCAAAACTACATTACGTACATAATATTCATCAGTTATTAATTTATTTAATATTTATCAGAAAAAGTAGTAATCATGTATATGATCGTAGTCTTGCATAAATTAACTTTATACCTTTACAAATTATAAAGTCAATGTAGGGATATAATTTCCACAATTAACTCATTAATATGTAATCAATAAATGAAATTCAAGAGAATTATTTAAAATTTTCTATATAAGTTTTTACGAATTATCATGTTTAACAAAAATTTTCATAATGATACATAATGATACTACAAAAAGAATAAAGATTGTGCTTGACATATGACATTCAAATAAATTATGTTCCGATTGTGGAACTTTCAAAAAAAGATCGTATTATTAAAAAGTATTTCTTGTTCTCATAGGAAAGTTCCAATTTAATAAATGTTTAATTTGAAATGGTTTTCATAATTTTGTTTAGCTGTAATTAAGTAAAAATTCTTAACTCATAAATAACTTTATATAAGAAATGTACCCAATAAAACTGATGGAAATGGCAGAATACTATTCGTATTATTATGAATATGAAACGTTAGAGATAGAAGTTAAATTACTTATTAAACAGTTTAAACCTCATGATTCTTAACACTGTTCTATTGGAGCACGAAGATAATAACCTTTTAAAACATCTGTTTCTTCAGAATATAAATAAAAGCTACAGTTTGAACTTGGAAAGATGAAACGCTCGCGACTCTGCAATCACGATTGAGACAGTTCATGAAGTCTGGCCATAAAAGGTAAACAAGATGATAAGGTCAAAGGCAAGCGAGAACTTTTCACCTAAGGAAAGACGCATAAAGCACGGAACTTGATTTTTTTTTCTTTCAGTCGAGGAATTTTATCTACTTTTCAGAAAAAACGCTTAAACTTTTTTCTAGACGAAATAATTTGTATTCATTTATTTTTATAAACAAGATGAGTAAACATTTTTTTAAAACTTTTTATCTGTTTTAACATTTGAATTAAGAAATCTGATCAAGATTTTCTAAGATGATGATTTTGTAGAAGAAAAAAGATAGTTCACTTTTCTTATTATACCTCTAATACGCTTGGAATACGCTAATATACGAAGTTATCTATATATATGTCTTTTTTCATTAATGATAGATCATGCCATCCGGTTGTAGAACAGAAAGGTAAAACCATCTATGGAATAATTAGAAATTTTCATAGTTTGTTATGTTAAGGTGGGAAAATCGCATTCAAGTAGTACTTTAGTTCAGGTAGTAGTGGATTTATTTTTAAAAATCAAGCACCGTTAAAATCAATTTATTTCAAAGACGTGAATAAATTGAATTTATTACATAAATTTATATGTTTATAATTTTCTTGTTCTAAACCATTGTTAAGGCAAATTAGAATATTCAATTATTCCTAACGTTTTAGTCAGTGATTAGCTCAGATAGTCTCTATTTAGATTCGCAGAATTAAATTGTTATTTTTAACTTTATCCTTAATAGATATATATTAGAAATTTTTTCCCTTTTCTTAATGGCTAGTATACCTATTGTACCATTAAATTAACTTGGCGAGTCACATGAGCCTTTGGGGCTTCTCACTCCTCTGAAAATCCGATGAGTGTAACTTGAATTGTTTATTCGAATAATATTGAGAGAACCTTTAAAAACTGCCGATCTTAGTTGTGGGAAAAGTCCCTCTTCAATTTGAAAACAAGGGGAAATTCTGTTTCAAATACAAAATAAGGGAAAATCCTGTTTCAAGTTATAGATTAGATAACTTAAAACAATATTCTAGATTATTTTGATTTACAGTAATTTTTTCTTCATTAAGGTTATGT
The DNA here is from genome assembly GCA_026543865.1 of Argiope aurantia. Taxonomy (NCBI): domain Eukaryota; kingdom Metazoa; phylum Arthropoda; class Arachnida; order Araneae; family Araneidae; genus Argiope; species Argiope aurantia. Next base: position 418,273 of record JAPMOR010030655.1, on the reverse strand, counting down.
TTGACGATTTCAACAATTAAAACTTATTTAGGGTAATCATCTACCCCTGCAAATTCTTTTTAAATGATATCAACTTAACAACTTATATTATATTTATATGATGAATACATATGATGATTTGTATTATATTTATATGCAAGCAATTTTAAATCATTTATTTAAAACAATAAATAAATGAAAAATTAAATACTCGGAATGAACAATCTGCTATCCAAATAATCTGTGAGTGAATTATTGAGGATTTGCATTTTTAGATTCCTTTAAGATAAACCATTTTTGTTTTCCTTACTCTGTTGCAATATACAGTTTCGATAACTTAATTTGATTAGTTATTATTAGTTATATTTAGTATAGACGTTCTATTCGGAAGCAACACGAAGATTTTTTTTTGTACCATAGTCAGATGAAGATACTAGAACTGGCACTTCTATCCAAATTTCCATAACAATGAGAGAATATTTAACCTTCTTACACCAGATACACATGTTGGCTGAATCTTCGGTGGAACCTTCCGATCCCGAAGTCTAGATTACCACCAGTCACAATGAATGGTTTGCGTAATTTCAATAGAGTTTTAAAAGAAAAACTATGAAATCATTTCTTCATTTTAATTATATTTATCAATTTAGTATGGTATTTTATTCAGAAATTAAACGGAGTGTATTAATTAAAATATGATAAAAAATTTCCATTCGCCAATCAACCTTTAATTCAAGTAGAATTTAGCATTTCTTTTTTAAATAATTTTGGGTCATAGAAATTTCCAACATCGCCATGAAACGTTTGTGATATTGCTTAAAAACTGAACAATGAAACTCTATTCTACGACAGGAACTCTGTCGCTTCGGTTTTATTTCAGAATCCATAACACAATTTGCATTTGCTGCTTATAGTAATACGTAAGAGTATAGCGTTTTTTTTGTTTATTATAAATTTATCTTATACTTTCCTCGATATTATCATTGCTATGCAATACGGATAGCAAAATAGTATTTCTAATTTTTTTAGTTGTACAGGAAAAAAAATAGTTAAAAAAATTCAAATACTATAGAGTTCTGTGAGACTTTACCTTTAGTTCCAATAAATTTATAAGCAGATATATCTCTATTTTTTTTTTCTAGAATAGTTCCTATACTATGTAATCTGTTGTTACAATATTTTTTGTGAAAGTAGATAAGACATAAACCAATTAACCACAGTTACATTACATCTAGAATTATATAATTTTGACATCACTCTCGTGGTATTTCACTTGTATAGTTGTACCATTTATAAGTCTGTGTACCAGCATAAATATCCATTTAGAAGTATAGATTGTTCTTGAAGTTTTTTCCCCTTCATTATAACTTCATGTAAATGATGCATCATTATCCTCCTATCACTAACACATTCACTCAAGCAGGGCCCTTTCCTCATTCCTTCATAGACCATACATTTTTATTACTTTTTAATTTAATCTATATGTAAGTAACTTTTAAATAACACATATTATGACAAACTGATATAAAAAAAAGAAACTATTTGAGGATGTTTTCCAAAGAGTTGGTTTTAGTACCTCTGGTATAAAATAATTAAATTAAAAAAATTATAAATTCAATTTTCATTTCAAAAATAAACCACAAAAAAATTAAACAATATTTTTAGATCACTACTTTATTTTTTATAAATACATAAATGCAAAGTTTGCCAGGGTAATTGACTTTAGAATTAGTCAGGCAACTGTAGAAAGAAAAACACTAGTCACATGCAAGAGGTATTGAAAACACGGAAAAAAAATTTCTAAGAATAATGTTCTAAAATTTAAATGATACTTGATTTTAATTTGAACATTTTCAAATACGTGATCACAATAAATCAAATGAAAGAGGCAAAATTAGATAACCTTGAAAATACCGTCAAAAATTCGCGGGAGTGTCGGAAATTACTGACCCCTAAGTAGTCGTTTATTTTGTTTATGTGCTAATCCGGCTCTGCACTCAGCTAAACAAAGAAATCTGAAGCGAGGACTCACAAGGAAGTTTTTATCATCTCTTAAGCTGAATTCCATTAAAAAAATAAAGGATGTTTTCTTGAAACAGGTTCCGTCTTTTGAATGTAACCTTAAAGGCAATTAGAGTAAATCTGATTCATTTGAATCCAAGGGAAGCTAATATTTTTTACATTTTAAATGGCTAGAAATGTAAAACATTTCCTTTCACATCCTCGGGAGTAAGTGATTAGTAATTGATTACTGAAAGGGATGTAAGTGATTAGTCTCCTCGAATTGTGTGAATTTCCTCCCTTTGTTTGTAATGAGTCACATAAAAATTGTTATTTATTTTTTCAAATACAATTTAAGCGGAGCTAAATATAATTATACTTTCTTAAGAAAAGAGTTGTTAAAATGAATGTATTCTTATTACCAACACTGTAAGAAAAAGCCAGTAGTCAAAAGAAAACCAAGGATTTTAGAATTGGAGAAAACCATTGAAGAAATAAACAGGTTTTGGAAAATAATAATTTTTTCACCTTATTTTACAGTATCCATATTTACTAATATGATATTTTGGTATCTATGAAAATTAATACTGACTCTTCCTCTAACAACTCGTAATTAAAATGCGTTATTTCCTGAAAGTAGTTGTATAAGTAGAGGAGTGCTTTTCGAAAGGAACCATTAGTTAATTTCGGATAAAGATTTTTAGCAAATTTTAAGAACTTGTATATTTTCTAAAAATCAAAGTGTACTTTAAAATTTTTTTGAAAGGAAATTTTTTTTGTAAAGTGTAAGTAGCAAATTTAATTTCACGAGAAATAATCAATTTGCAACACTGAAAATATTTATCTTTATATTTTTACGGTAGCTGTAAATTAATTTCACTTTAGATTTTCAAATCAATACTTTTCTGTAAGCTCAACATCAGCTGAAATCAACGCCAAATTAGGCAGAGTTACAAAACAATTTTTTTTGTTAAGTTTGTGGAGTAAAGTGTTTGTACTTGGTGCATTTACGCATTCTTGGTAACTCCTGAACGGATCTGTTTACGTTGATTCAAAAAGATTTAGAAACAGAGAGAAAAATCTTTTTATGAAGACATATAACGGGATTCTTATTTGAATAATAACGCTTTGTATTATTTTATGTTTCCATTATTAAAAAAATGTTTTAAGGATTAAGGCAAACAAAGGAATTAAAAGAACAAATACAATGGTTGTAGGCTTTATTTATGAAATTTCCCTCAAAGTTGCTTAAAGAACATAAATAAGGTATTCGTTTTCAGATTTCAAATAAAAGTCTCTTTGTATTGGAAAAAAATAAATTTGTATCATTAATTATATGTATTTATAATCAATAAAGTAAACGTTTGTTTCATTTGTATACAGTGAAAAAAATGTGTTTACATTGTGCTATTTTAGAGATACCTTCAGTCGGCAGCTTTTCATTTTCTTTAAAATATTACAATACTATCTTAAGAATAAAGTAAACCTTTCAGATACATACCTACATAAGTATAAGTTCTTCAACTTTAACTTGGAATGTTTTATCTAAAATATTTCAAGTTAAAAATAGAACTTATGAAGAAAGATAAACGGTTATTTTAAAACTAGTTTATATTTTTCAAAGTTTAAAATTTTTAAAATTTTGCCTGAATTGTTTACAAGAAGTCATTCAAGGGATTTATTATATGTTAAAGACTGTTGCACAAAATGCATTGTTTTTGTTAGTAATTTGATTTCTTTTATAAAAGAGTGATTTGAACTCATATACTCCGGAGAAAAAATAACAGCTGTTTCCTTTTAAAATGCTTAATATAAGCAATTCTCATTCAGAAAAATCAGAGAACAACCAGCGGTAGTGGTCTCTCTGAAACTTTTTCATGTGCTTTCTAATAAAGGTGTTGTGCCCTACTCTCCGCAAAAAAATCGTGGATTTGGGCTAGGCCGTGAACGCCACGACTGCTCTAATTTTTATTTGCAGATTAAGAATTCTTTATCTTTATCTTTCTACTGGAGAATAATGCAAAAAACCCTATTTGGGTGCGGTCTTTTGCGATTAATCGTTGGTATGGGGTTATTACACAAGTACCAGAAAATCGAATATGTATTTTTGATGTATATTTTTCGTCTGATTAGAACCAAAATTTGACTGCAACTGCAAAATTTGACAAAAACTGCAGTCATAAGATCATATAGTTTTTTAAAGTTACACTTATCAAAGTCATTGTGTATTTTCATTTTTGCATTTACATGACTAACACATGATCAACACTTTTGATATTTGGTTCAAAATTTAATACAAATCTATATCTTAGATGCTAAATGTTAATCCAATTTTATCTATCTATCTATTTGTGTTTTGTAATTATTGTGTTCACTTGTACTTGGACAGCCGACAGACATATTTCCTCTGAATATATTTCTTACAATTTTTTTTTTAAATCTGCTATGTGATGTAAAGACCGAATACCAAATTTCATCTACATATGTCAAATTCTCTTTGAGTTATCGGATTCACAGACAGACAGTCAGACAGAACTAATTCCAAAAATGTGTTTTTCAGATTCAGGCAGTTCTGAAACGTGGAGATTAGACAAACTCGTATTCTGTAAAAAAATGGAGTGGTTAGAATAATAGACAAGACTGTTCATAAAAAGAAACTTATATCGTTTTAAATATTCTTGCACGCATAAACACATAAGATACATCTGCGCGTCACGCACATCTGGGTAAAGAAACCATTCGGTGATGTTGACTATCTGTGAAAGTTTACCTTTATCGACATTGAACTCAATTAAAACCTTGACATCGGACATCTGTGTTTATTGATGTGACAGAATAATTTATTTTAAACGCTTGCGATTTATATTTTATTTTCAAAGCGATTTTTATGAAGAGAAAACTGTGAATAAATTGTAGGTCGGAATCGTTGGTCTTTAGAATTTTTATAAAATATTAAATATATTTAAAATATATTAGGAAGTCATCTTTATATGCATTTACATTTCTAAATTCATTTTTCATTCTTTTCCCCGTGTTTTATTTAAACTAGCTGTATTCTAAGATAACGAAGACTAAGTTTTTCAATATATTCCAAAAATTATTATTCCCTTTTGGTGTTCTTAGAAGTTCGAAGTGGTGTTTTTAGTCTAAAAAAACTTGATATATCACAGTAGAAACTTTGTTACATGCATACTTAACAAAACTACACAAAATACTTTGAAAATGCTATGCAAAATATAGAAAATTAATAATCAAAGCATTACCAGAAAATTCCCTCTGAAAAATCATCAGATACTTAATGAAAACCTTAGAAATTAAATATAGTAATATTTGGTAATTTTGAACCTAGGTAAATATGTTCGATTAAAAGTGAAGGATATATTAATTCTTTTAGACAACGTTAAATAATTACTGTAAAGCAAAAAAAAAAAAAAACACCTGAAGATATGAAATAGAAATATCAAAAAATCATGGTAGAGTAGATCGGTGTTTTACTGTTATTGTTTTAAAAACTTGTCTGCTTTAAATTTTAAAAGGATCAATAACAAATGAGAAAAAAATTGTACAGAAAGGAATTTAGAATCATTGAAAATGTAAAATTTTGAATTTTAAGATGGTATTAAAATATTTCTTTTAAGTAATTTATTTCGAAGTTGCTGCCGGAAAACGGCCACTCGATGTACAATTTTTAATCAATTGAAAAATTAATTGAATTTTGCACTTTGAAAAGTTGACCGTATCCTCTCTCTTGTCATAAAGAAAAAAATGTGTAAATTTTAATTAAAATTGGATCAGTTTTTAGCAGAAGTGAAACATATTTACACGGCCACAATAACTTTTATTTATATTAAGATTACATTGTGATGATATGAAAAAATTTTCAATATATTTTTCCGATTTCAGTACTAAGTACTATTATTCCGATTTTAGTGACTTTTCTACAAATACCTGAAGTTTATGGGCACTTTTGAGAGTCGTTATATTTTAAAATGGACTACCGTACTACTGCATTTTTTCGTGAATTAAAGAAAGAACATTGATATTAATTGTATAAAACATTGATAATAATTTTATTCTTGGATATTTATGTCTGTGAATAATAAGTACTTTTAAACAAGATCTTATCACCTTATTATTTTGCTCGTATTAACATTGCCTTGTTTAAGAAAGACAGTTTGGAAGTTACTAAAATTAATTTATTTTTATGAAATAAGCGATGTCAATTAGTTGTTCCATTTTTATATTACAATAGTAAAATAATCGAGATTTAAATTTATATTAATGTTTTATGAGATCCATCTCATGAAATCTTTTATTTCAAATATTTACTCTCCATTAATAGCAAAGGTAGAGGGAGAACGGAACTAACGATCTCTGATTTCATAACTTTAGATCGAGAATTTTCACGATTCCTGGAATGCAATCGATATTGAATCCCTGTTTCAGCGGTTTAAATGGCATCGCAAGCAGAAACAGACAATTGAATGGAGAGTGTCATAATAAAGACAGGAAGTTTTGATTTGTTTGAACGTCGAACGGCAAAGCAGGAAACAAATGTTCATCTGAGAATATGTGTTATGCATTTTTCCAAAATAATAGGGATTTTTAATCAAAGAAAGGGCAAAATTCTATTGTATTTTTATTCCTAATTTTGATCGTTTTTATTTTAGACTTTTTAATCAGGAATTCTCCATATTTCAAGCCCATTTGTCAAAAATTTGTCCCAAATGTTCACCATAACGATTTTTAAATAAGCAGTAAGAACAAATAATGATGGGGCGCGAATCCGGATACGAAACTCAAATGGAATTATTGTACCAAATTCATTTAAAAATAACTCTTTTGTAATTGAAATATTAATGATATCATGAGTTATCATTATTAATAATATAATTTTAATAGGATTAATTATATTAATATTTTTATTAATTAACTTATTTATAAATTTAAATTTATTTTTTAAAATTAAAATTTTAAAAATAATATTTAATTAAAGTTTTATGAAAATAATTAAAATTTTGCTGTTCTTGAGATTATAAAATGTAATGTTCTGATATAATTTACAGTATTTCATGCAATAGTTTTGATTTTTATTTTCGGTTTTAGTATGCTGCTTTCCCATTAATTTGCATTCATTTGTTCGAGACAATATATTTATTAAAATTTTTAATGGCGAAATTTCATCTTAAATTCCCAATTTTAACTAACAGCATGCAATAAAGATGTTTTACTCATAAATAAGGAATTTTAAGCAAATTTTTTGCAATTATCGGGATCAAATGTTTAAATGTATTAATAACTCTATTGATGTATTGTAAAATTTTATTGATTTGCTTACCAGTTTGGATTACTGCCATAAAAATTTAAGCAAAATACAGAACTTATCGTAATATGCCCTGATTTCGGTGGTAAAAGAGCAAGTGACAAGGATGAGAAGGCGTCGTTTTGCAAACCAATCGGTTCAAACTCTATTCTATTACTTATTTAATTCTGCTTACTGCATAATTAATCTTTTCGGATAATTTTTAAAAAAATTTTGTCATGAAACCCAATATTTTATTCGATTATTTCAAAACCTAGATAATCTGAAGTAAAACTAAAAAAAAATTCTTATTCCTGTTTAATTTCTCTACACTTATAAATATTCTAAAACAAGAAGTATAAATATTCGTTTCATTACTCCCTTTGAAGAAATATTAAAATGAACAGATTGTAAAATACCTGTAAATAAGGTTATTTTTATAACTCTTCTAAATATTTTTGCCTACAATACCAACAAATGACGTTATCCATTGATAATTATTTGTCCGTGTTATTTCTTGTACTAAATTTTCTTAGTAATTTCTAAATCGTTGTTGGCGTTTCTTACATTCCCAAAATTCTTTATTGTTGTAAAGAAATATTGATTTGCCCTTTTCCTTAAATGTGTTAATTAGGGACGTGGTGAGCGTTTCACTTTTTTTGGGGGGAGGATAAAAACTAAAAATGCTGACTCTAGTGATTAACTTAGCCGATTTAAAAAATTAGCATCATAGTATCAAGCTAAGCATAAAAGATTTAACAGAATTTAAACGCGACAAATACTCTCGGCAAAGCAAATTGTTGACAAAGGTAACTCGTAAATGATAACAAAAAAACTGACTTTAGATAAGGGGAGAAAAAACTTTGAGATATGAAGAAAAAAAATCTGTATTTTTACTCTTTAAAATTTTGCAGTTGCTTGGGAAAAAAAAAAGATTTATATCTTTTGTTTCAACACCAACACACATTGGAAATGTGTACTTACATCTTCATAAAAAACTTTCAATTGCTGAAAGCACAACATATGAATATAATGTTATATAAACGAATGTTTCGCTGTAGATTCTTGATAAAAAGTCATAACTCAGTTTTTTTTTTCTTTCTTTAGCTTAAAGGATTTAAGGGGGATCATAGACTAATTTTCAGGAAGTATTGTCAGCAAGACCGAGCTATGACGAATGGAGAGAAACGCAATGCAGCCGCTGCTAAGAATATAAAAGCAAAATAAATAAGTAAATAAAAATGAAATGAAATGATTTGATATGATATTAAATGAAATAAAAATAAAATAAAGGGCGAAATAGGAATTCGGTGCCATTTTAACAGTTCGGAAAGGAGACTTCCCATTCCGGGAATATAGTTTGAATCCAAACTGCTGAATTACTAATTGTAATTACGCAACAGTACTAATGTTTGCCAACTGATTCTAAAACAATCCGCGCTTTCGCGCATGGGTTTGGATGGGTTTAATTCGACAAAATAGGGGTGAGAGAAAAGATGAAAGGAGGAGATATTTACTTTTACCAATAAACTGAATTCCGGAAATGCACACATCCTTTCACGTATCATACCTTAGTGAGATAGTATCATCGAAAGGTTGTCGTCTCAGGATATTGAAACGAACAGTATCTACGGAAAAATCCAATTAACAACTGGCAGTAAACAAGACGAGTACACCTATTTATAGCAGAACAATGCCTCTGATGCAGTCTACACATGAGATGACGTAATAATCTGCTAAAATGATAAAATATGCCAAATTACTGAAAATCGGTTACTGGTCTTAAACTTTTGCAACTGACTGTAAGTTTGGATCATCTGAATAGCCACTAACAGACAGCAACTGTCTTGGATGAAAATACTGTCTCTCTCTTAGTTGTTGGTTGATACTTCATGTGCAATAGATCTTATGAATGGATAATTGACTTTACTTATCAGATTATTATATGAACTGTGAATAGGAAACTGGCTGTTAAATATTAACATTTGGCTCAATAATCGACTTGCCATCTCTGATTTTTAAATTCAGTGCACATCATCGTGAAGAAGTTTGACGTATTTAGTCTTTATTTTCATTAAATGATGAATCGTATCGAGATGACACTCAAACCTGCATTTTCTGTTCATTGAAAGTTCTCATACTTGAGATGTCTATTTGTAAATTTTAATTATAAGTTTAACAGAAGTCAATTGGAAGCTTAACAAATATCACAGTTGCAAAACGCTGCTTATATTCGTATAACACATAATATTTGAATTTAATTTCATTATATTAAAGTGTTCTTTTTTCGAAAAAGCTAAATTAAATATGAACATATACAATTTCTGTTAAAATTCTTTAACTGATTCATATACAAGAACGAAAAATCGTGATGAATTCTGAGCTGTGGGATAAATTAGTATTAAAAAGAATAAAGTTTAAATTTCAGAAACTTTGTGGCACTAAATGCTGCATAAGATGAAATTACCGTCAAAATTTAAAACTTAATATATACATTTTAAAATTTAATAATTCATGAATTAAAATCTTTTATCATGAAAAGTCAAACTGATTACTTTAAGAAAAATATTTCTGAAATTAAGATAGCTCAGAAGTTAGCTTTATGATAGAATTTATACTCAACTTTAAGTGAACTGCAAAAATGTAGCTTCAATCTAGCAAAGTCTTTTAATTTTTATATTTACTAAATAGATGTTTTGAATTTTATAAATTACATTTTCAGTCCCTTAAGTAAATGAAAAGAATTTTTTTTTATAAAATGGGATAATTCACCTAAACATTGGCATTGCAATAAATTCTCATCCAATAGCAGCTCAATGCATTAATTTTTTGTCAGATTTAAGGAGTATATTCTATACATTTTTATTAAATTTAGCATAGATGTGAAAATAACGTTTTTGATAAAAGCACATATTTTTATCTGATTAAATGCAAATGTATGGGTGAAATGTGTATGAAAATAAAGGAGAAAATAGTAAATACAATAAATAACTTTTATCTTTATTAGTACAATATTTTTGATGGAGAATAAATAATAAGAAAATGGTTAATGCTTATACAAAAAGCAGGTGAGGAATATTTCTAAAATCTAATCGTCGAAAAGTTTCATGATAATCACTTCAATATTTTTTTCTTCATGAAACACGAAATCATTTAAGAAAATTCGTCAGTTTTAGTCATTTCTAATATTTTATCGATGACTGCGAGCATTTCAACGACCTTTTCTTCGACGACAGGATGTTGATTAGTGTATAAGGATCTTCTCTTCCGTCGACCTGTAGCTAGCTGAGCAGCCGTTGTAGTTGCTCCAGTGTTTTGCATTATCAAAAACAATGTAGAAAGCAGATTAGCATTAAGGGGAATAATTATAGCAAATAACAGCAAAGGTATCAAAATAATCAGCAATATAGGAATCAAAATGTGATCCTCTTTTTCATGATGATGACCAGATGGTACATGAATAGGAAAGAAGAATCCTTCATGCTCATGAATATATTTTCGATCACTCAATTCATGTAGTTTAGATTCCAGACCAAGGAAATCTTCAAATGGATCAGCATGTTTGTGATTTTTACGATTTCTGTTGTTGTAAACTTCCTTTTTCGATGTAGACCATGCTGGAAAAGTTAATGAAGAATGGTCAATTTTTCTCATACTTTCATTTCGTCTGGTGTGATTGTCTGCTGGAATTCTGAACCAAAGGTTTTCGATTCTCGTCATCTGCTTTGACGGGTTGCTTTCATAATATGGTTTATCGTAGTAACTTCTTCCAAGAGGTGTTTGGTGTTCTTTTTGTGTTGTTTCATTAAAAAGATTTTCAGGTGACCATGAAGATACCTTTTGTCTTTCTGATCTGGAAATCTGGGAAGAAAAGCCATCTCCATCTTTATTTTGTAAATCAAAACTGAATCTCCCGCTTTCCTTTGATGATGTTGAAATTTCTTCCACTTGAAGTGAGAATTGTATGCAGAATGTGAAGATCAAGAAATAAATAGATACTTTCCGTCTACTATACATTTCGCACCTGAAAAAATAGGAAATAAAAAATTTTAATTACGACTTTAATTCAAATGGAAACTTCAACTACAAATCGATATGTCTTTCTGTAAATTGATGTATTATGAGCTTAAACTTAAACATTTCAGCATGACAGCATTCACTATTATTGACTTTAGAATTTCAGTATAAAAATGAATATTTTAAACTTCATTATATTTTTTTGCATTTAAATAAATTTTTTTTCGGAATAACTATTATTGAAATAAAAGATTAACATGTAATTTTTTTTTTTAGATATAAAGCCTTTAGTCAAAATCAGACTTTAGTAACAGAAGTTATTTTGCGCTTATAGTAAAGTTGGCGCAAAAAAATAACCAGTTTTGAAAGGGTTAGATGCATAGCAACTTAAATATTATTAAATTTTTTGATGCAAATAAAAATAAATTTATCTCCAAAACATGAAAAATATATTTACAGATTTGAAGGAAAGATGTTATAAAATATAAATAGAAAATAGCATTTTGCTTTTACATTTACAATCCTTTCCTCTTGTTGATTCCTTCACTTATATTATATTTGTCGAATAATTTCTTTAATAATCTATTTGTTTCCAGTTAATATTTTAAAAAAAGATTTTAAAAGAGATAATTTATTTATATGGAAGTAAATGATGCGATGATTTAAGATATTTTATACAGAACCGGGTCGATTCTGGGATATTTTTACAGAGACAAACCATCAAAAACTTTAAGGTTGTCCGTGATAATCCGGGATGTCTGATCACTAGCATTTTATAAAATGGAAACGGATAAGGATCCAGTATAGGTTAGAAAATATACTTAATACTTCTCAATAATTTTATTTACAATCAATTGGGGAAATTTTAATATATTAATAAAGGGTAGTAACATTTTCCTTCCTGTTTTGCATTTTGGAAGCCCAGTAGATTGTATATTTTTTCTGAGCTTGTTATTTAATTCATAAGCCATTAGCAACGCGTTAAGCAGGAGTATCTTTTTTCACCTGCAACATTTTATCACCTGCGTTGCTTATTTCTATCATTGCAGTTGATCAAACCAAGACAAATAATTAAAAATCCAGCTATATCAGACAATTTAGGAAATTTGTCTCTTTATATTTGAAGCTAATGATAGCACTGAAAGTACTTTATTCACTAAAAATAGGGCGATTATATTCTATGTATAGTAAAAATTAGGAATGAGTAATCGTCAAGCGTAATTTTTTTTTAAAAATAAGATTAATTGATCCTTTTATTAATATGAACTATTTACACGTGAATGTAAAACTGAGCAAACCGGAGTATTTTATTTAAAATCGTAGACAAATCCAGAATGTTTCAATCGTCAAGAACAAAACGTATACTTTATTACTCATTTATAATTTAAACATTTTTTTTATCAAAATTTAATTTCATCGGAGGACTAACTATCTTTGTTTTGAAATGCAGTAAGGTTCTATTGAAGAAAATCATTTACATCAAAAGGAAAATTGCTAACTTAACCGCAAGAAGAAGGCTCTGCATATTGGAAGTAAAATATTTGTTATGCAAAGTAATGATTAAAAAACACTACAGAATTTTGAGCTAAATAAATTTGATTTTTATTTATGTTAAGAATTTGAAAAAGTTTCATTTTATATCCGTATTCTCAAAATAATAATAATAATAGCGAAGATTTCTCTAAATAAAAATGAATAGATAATTTTATTTAATGAAATATTATTTTGATGCAATCAGTTTCATTTCACATCTCGATCCTTACAGTTTAAACTTCGTCCATTCATTTGATGGTGTTTGCTTGATCGTTATATTAAATATAGTACTTTCTGGAAAAATTTTCTTTATGAGTTCAACAAACTTTTGCTGCTCCCGCAATAACAATTTTATGATGTTCTTTCCCATGTTTTCTTTTATCCGTGTATTGTATGAGATGACAGACTGTGTTTCTGATTTATGATAGAGCAACTACTTCTAGCCACATATAGTCGATTGATTGTACGTAATGTGATTCTACTGACATTCAATTTAACGATTTTGTCATTTTCTATGAATTAGTAGTTTATATTTATACATGTATTATCTCTGAATAGTGTGTGAATTAAAGGATTAAAAGTTCTAAAATTATCATAAAAGGTTTTGATTTAAAAAAGTGAATATATTTATTTTTAAATTCTGATAATATGACTTTCTTGGCATTAAAGAATTGTATTCAGTTTCAGTGGTTTCTGACGCAGCGGTTCTAACATTTTAATTGTAACATAATTGTTAAGTTCTAAAATTTAGAGATAGGTATAAAACTCTAGTTTGAAAAATGTTTTAAATAAAGAAAATAATAATTTGTGTGTGTGTGGAAATAAAAGCACTGCTGCAGAAAAAATTATGAGATATAATGCTGTCTTCTTGTGTGTCATATTTAACAAAATATTTTTTGAGAGTTTTAAACAATGTTATAGTCTTCTGAGAATGAAAGTGACCGATTTACTGAACTATCGCTATTTCAAACCATTTCAAGGCCACTTTGAGAAAGATCATCAGCCGGCAACTACTGTCTGAGAGAGCCGTTAGTAAAAATATGACATTCTAAGCTTCATAATTCGGTCAGTTTTATTCGTAATAGAATAGATTTTTTTTGTTTTGTTTAAAATTTTAGTGCATTAAGAACATTTAACTAAACACGCCTTATAGGACCAGTAGACTGCATATTTTCCAATTAAAATTGTATATCTATTTTTAGCGGTTTAAAAATAAGTTACTGAGCCACGATGAGGATTGACACTCTAAATAATGTTAAGCTTCCATCAGGAGCCGCCTGTATATTAAAATGAAAGATCGAGCTTGTTTCCTAGATATGGTATTAAAAAAATATAAATTTTTAAGTAGTTAATTATTAAAATTAGGTTGCAACTGGGTAAAGATTAATAAAAACAATTATTTAAAATAATTTTTACAAAAAAATTGAAATAATATAACCATAAAACATAAGAATCATATAAAATGACCAAAGAATTAGCTGAACGACGTGAATATAAAATAAATGAATTATTCCAATCGATATATTTGCGTTTCTAATTCAAAACTGGAATGCAAACAATATGGAAATAAAAAAAAGCAATTGAAATGCAGAAGAAATGAAGAATAAAAATAAAGAAATAGTTTCATATTCAGTTCATTGCATCATTGCTGTCCGCGCAAATGTGCTAAAAATGCTCCAACCACTGTGATTCAAATGCGCATGCCATTTTGGCATTTTACATCTTTTCCGCCTGATGACACATCGTCCACTTCTTCAAAACCTAATTCTGCTTTTCTTTTCAACTCTTTTAGTTTTAACTCGCTTTGTAAAGGAGCAGGCACTCTTCGGTCAACATATTCTTTCACAAAAGCATGCGTTTGACTGTTATCGAAATTATTTCCATCTAAGTAAACTTCCTTTGTTGTTTGTCGTATGAATAATGTAGTTGTTTATTGCAGCTACATTATTTTTTTAAATAATTCACTTTTTCAAAAAGCAACAAAGAAACGAATATTTCAGCAGGAACATACCTCACGGTCACACATATCTCTGAAATATAAATAGCAGATTCGCAGCGTTCTATTAAAACTCAAATTCCAAAAGTTGACTAACAGCAAGTAAAGTAATTGCAAGAATAGTCAAAGTCACGCTTTCGTAGCGCTCTGTGGTAAAAGATAAAAAACGAATTCTTCTGTATCTCTTATATAAGCGCGTGGCTATAACACAGTTTCTCTCAAATTAAAAATAATATATTCACATAATAAAAACACGCAAAAAAAGAAGGAATCTACACTATCCTGATACCAAAAAGCAGGAGGAAATAGTTATAAATGAAATAATACACAAGTTTCATTTTATTCAAAAGTTTCTCAAAGTAAATCCAACATTACAGTAATTTTCTTACTTTTATTTTTTAACCTTTAAAATTTTCTCTGGAATGATTGCAAAAAGAAGGAACCTTTTAGATATTAATTCCCTAATTAAATGGAAAATATTTCGGATTTGAAACTAATCAGGGCTCGAATATTCAACACAGTATAGGGCTAAGTTGCAATATGCTGTCTTCTGGACTGTATTGCCTATAAACGTTTCGCATTATTTACAAGCAAAATATGTATCTCAGTATTTCAGGTTTCCATTTTCAAATCTTTTAAAATTTAATGATCAGTGTCAATGGTTTGAGAGAATATTTTTGGGATTGCCATAATTATTTCAGTTCAGATAAGGATACATTCTAATCACCACAATATTTTTCAGATAGATAGAATGGTTAAATATAATTTTAGAAAATCATATCTATTTTTAACTAGACATATTCAGAAAGCTTTTATTATTTTAAATAATTTTTTATTTGCTGCTCCCTCTATTTCTGCTGGATTAAAATTCTCTAATTTTTTCCCTTAGGAATAAATTACAGTGGAACCTCGCTTAGCGAGTACCTCTTATAATGAGTGATTCGCTTAGTGAGCACCTCTTATAATGAGCGATTTGCTTAACTAGCACCTCTTATAATGAGTGATTCGCTTAATGAGCACCTCTTATAATGAGTGATTCGCTTAACGAGCGATGCTCCGCCGTATAAGTGAGGAGTAGACACCATGACATCAAACGCTGGATTTTCCTGTAACAGTCTTTGTTGCGTGCTTGTTTGAATCGAACATTTATATCTACATAGAAGACATTTTGACCGGATGGCGCTGTCGAACGCGACTCCGAAGAGTTTGAGCAAATGCCTATGGAGACTGAATCGGTCAAATCATGTCTTTGACCAATATTATGGAGCTAGATTTGGATAGCAATGTTACCAATGAGTTGGTGAAGGAACATAGCCAGTACTACCGAAGAATTTATGAAGCTGCATTCTACATCGCAGCAAAAAGCTGCAGCGAAGATTTGGTCAGAAGAGATGAAAATAATAAACTTAACAGAGCAAAAAACTTCCAGTGAAATAAGGCTGATGCTGAAAGCATGGGAAATTATTGCACCGTAAGCTGAGAAGCATCACCCTAATCAGGCAGTAATTATACTCACTAAAAAACCATTTAATGGTAATGCTATTTCTCATTTTCGGCAAATTTTGAAACTTGGCCATTGACAAATATCTTTAGACAATTTTCCTGTACTGAAAAGTATGCATTATTAACAATAAATTAATTATGAATTTGGTTGAGAATTTTTTTCGCAATGGAATGCACTGTCCTGTTTTACATGAATTCCTATGGAAAAAATTGTTTCGTTCCATGAGAGTTTTGCATTATGAGTACGATTCAGGAACGAATTTTGCTCATTAACTGAAGTTCCACTGTAATATGAAACCTACAAAGCAGAAGGAATCAGCGTACGAAAACTAAATCCTAAAGAGGAAAATTGTTTTGTCTAGCGTTTCCCTTTTTTCCAACTTTGCTTATAGTTTATATAAGCATTTTTTTTTTCAGCATTGGAAACTTTAAATAATCAACGCTGTAATTTAATACAATCTGAGCCAAAACTTTTTTTTCTTGCGTGACTTTCTATCTAGGCCGTTAGAATTCTGGGGAAAAAAAGACGTGATGTCATAAAATATTTTATATCGGCTGGTACACAACTAGTTTCCACAGGGTAGTTATCACGCCATGTTTCACTCGCGGCACATGAGCGTGACATTTTGAAGAGACAATTCTAATCAGTTTCGTTTATGTATACCTTATTTCATATTTCATTGAAAAATAAAAGGGTTCGTAGCAATTCTGTGAAACTGCGGTACAAAAGAATTCTGGAATTTTCTTTTCCGATTTCTTTTTATATAAATAATGCATGAAATGTAAGTAAACAAAAAGTTTTAAAATGAAATGAACAGAAAAAAAAATTAGATTTTTGTATGCGAAAGGGGTAAATTATCCTAGACTATTGGATCTTCCTGACTCATACAACTTAAAAATAACGACTCACTAATTCCAAACTACTGGAATGGGTATTATCTATGGAAGCCGTGGCTATTATAGTATGGTAAAGAAACAGGCATTAAAACTAACTCGCGATGCATCAGAGAAAAAGTAAAAATTTGACCATGTTTACAGAAATGATCGATGGGCGGGGCATTCTTTACTTAACCCATTTAGGTAAGATGGGTTCATGTAAGCTGCATGTAGGATATTACTAAATAATACGAATCGTCGGAAGATATATAATTTTTTATAAAATATATAGAATTACTCATGTTTGGGTCTCATTTAATAAGGTCACTTTAATTTTACAACATTTTTTTTTCAATTGGCGGTCACTATTAGAAGTAGGAAATAGTTCTATGAAATTTTACATAAGAGAAAATAATTCGTATTGCTATTTAATTCAATCCAAGTTCGAAATATTAAAATTTGCCAGTCTGAACACATGGTGTGTAGGTTCTCACTTAGACGTTCATGACTTCTTGGTTGAAGAGAATCTCTTTCGTAATGGACTATCGGGACCATTGTTAAGAAGTTTATAGTGTTATGAAGAATCTTAATGAAGATGATGTAAAAGATATTGAGCTGTCAAGGGCAATTATATCATACATTAATTTAAAAAAACACTGTAATTACTAGCACTTTTCTGTGTTTCTTTATAAAATTCTTTATTATAAAATAAAGCAATCTTTCGAAGACATTCACTGAAAACATTTAAATATTTTACAAAATTCATTTATTTTTTCAATCGACAAAAAGAAAGGAAAAGAGACTGTAAGATTATGTTAAATAATTACTGCAAAATGAATTTTGTAGAAAATGTATCCATTGGGGATACAACATGGTATAGTGGTTCTTAAGCAAGATTACACTACACATAAATAAAAATCGCAATGTCGATATCATACATAATAATAATAACTCAAATATTTCAGTACTTGTTTGCATTAAGAAATTGAAAATAACGTCCACGCAACAGCTGATGAAACTGTGTGTCTGCTTTAGTCGACTGGCATAAACTATTCATGGAACATAGGTCTATGTTTATTGCATTCGATTTATATGGAAATGAAAAATTTAACTGAACAAAATACAAATATATACTAGAACACCTGTATTTTTTATTTATTAAAATTTTATTTTCGAATTTTTATTCCTTTTGTTTTGATGAAAATATGAATGCTTTTTAATATTTAAAAAGCTATAAAAACTAAAGGCGGTTATCCATTAAAATTCAGAATTTAATTTACGCATTTTTGTAAATATATATATATATATATTCATTTTACTTCCAAGGGGCAGCGGCGTAACGAGGGGTAGGCAAAGTGTCATAGATGCAATGTACACTAGCAAAGGAGGGGGGGGGGGTGAAGTAAATGCTTTTAAAAATGTATTTTTTTGTGTGTTTAAAACCAGGCGTTGACAGAGATGGTGATATCGGATGCTGTTAAACCTCTCTATGCCCCTGTAACGGAAAAACTATTATTGGCCCTGTAAATGATTTTTTCTCTTTCTTTTTAGAGATGGAAATCGTAAATTCAAGAAAAGTGCTATTGAATATATGGTCGAATAAATACAATATTTTAGAGAGAAATTTTAGTTTTTTTTTCTTGGAAGCAATTTGTCTTTCAAACGTGCGCTTTAAGTGAATAAATTAATTACAGCGGCTATTATTGGGGCTATTATTTTGTGAATACTTAATATGAATACTGGCTTTATGAATGCTGTTAAATAATTTCTGAAAATATTTTAGAACAGTAACTTTTTACCTAATTCCTGAATTATTTAAACTTTTGTTCAAGCACTATGTCTTCTAAATAAAAATTGAAACTACCAGTTTATTCATCCAGATTATAATTTTTTTTAGGATGGCAACCAATTAATATGGAATACGTTTTTTTTTTTTATCTCCATGTTGTTTGATACGACTGAAGAGCGTGAATTTAATTGGATCAATCTGCTATAAATTATTGTGGGTGGAATTTAAAGAGTGCATATGCTTCAAAATAAAAATGAGTAAAAATCTATTTCGGAATTGATGTTCAAAAAAAAAAAAAAAAGCAAAGAGATTTGAAATTTTCGAATTTTTTTTCACTCCTCATTTTTTTTATGACTGGAATTTTTTTTAATTGCACCATTCTCATTTCCGAGATGATTAATTTATATAACTAGTTTTCTATTCTGCATGTTTTTGTGTTGCTTATTTCGTACCCATTCGGGGAACAGGATGAAAACAAATACTTTTCTATAATAATGACAATAAAATTAAAATGGTTCAGAATTACTATTGGAATGAAAGATTTCACAAAGAAATAGGCATATTTTATCCTTTTGTAGTGATTATTTTTAACTACAGATGATCAAGAGTAATATCCTAAACAAAATAACATGAACTGAATAATTAATTAACTATTCAGTTTCGAATTTCACAAATTGACTATAATAGGAATCGATGGCATATTCACTCTTATCGTAAAATACATTAATACTGTAAATACCCTAAACAGCTGTTGTTAGCAGTGCCTAAAGCATAAAATATGTCGAGTTTAAATAAACTGTTGCACATATATTGGTATATCATTAGTTAAATGCTTTTATTAAAAGCTTCCTTTTTTGATGAATATTTAAAGTTGCAAACTAATACGACAAAACAAATAAGTTTGCGATACTTAAGCACTTTCTGACTGATAACATCCAAAGCATTTTTTTACTTGATTCAAGTACGTCAAATAAACTCCTCTTTCTAACTGTTTTCGTTTTAAATGCTACAATTTCAATGCGCGTTTTAACAAAGACCGGAAAAGGTGTGGCGTACTAAAATGGGAAGATAATTTCTGAGTAAAGAAGGAGAGGGAACACATTTCATCGTGTTTGATTGTTATCTCAAATTCGAATATTCTTTCTAAAAAGAATTGAAATTGCAAAAAAAGTATCTGCTCTCTGATAGCTTTAATTCATAACAGATTTTTTAACAATAAAATAACTACACTGCCTGCGATCAATACTGAGATCAATGAATTTTTAAGTTTCCATCAATGCATTTCAAATAATTGCTTTAAATACGCCTATAATACTTCTCTCTGTTCTAAAATATTATATAAATTGAAAATTGTATATGTATTTATCAACTTCACTGATAAAGTGAATTTATGCCATTTTCGGAATTGTTTTTTTTTATAAAATTTAACAGTCACACATAATATATAAATATAGATTTAAATTCAACTCAAATTTAATTTTAGGATATAAAAAATAAACTATTCCATTCACTTTTTTAATGCAAAATAAGCAAGTACTTAGAATGTTTAGCAAGTGCATACAACAGTAACTTTCTGGTAATTTATTATAAGGGTGTGTACAGAAGCGACATCTCGATGATACGCCCTTGTTACAGTATATACCTCCATGCAATAAATGCTCTTCTTTTATCCTTTCAGTCTTTTGAATAAACACACCCAATTGTGCCGAAAACCCTTTGTTCCGCATCACTCAAAGGTGCATTTATCTAAGCTCTTTGTTACTTGTGACAGCTGATGTTTGCTTAGCAGAACCTGTAATAATGCTAAAGTAATGCACATAATACATATAATGCATCGCATGCCTTTGAGTATTTAAAAAATTTTATTAATAAAGAAAATTTTTGAATAAACTGATCTAATATGCAATACTGTTAAATAACCTTAATTTTTTTTTACCTTTATCAAAAACATTTGTTTGATAACACGTTTTCAAATTTCTTTGGGTTGTATTTTTACACTAAAAACGTGTGGCTTTCTTTTTCAAAACACAATATTTTTTTAATATATTTTAATCACACCAGTCAATTTAGGAAGATTCCTCAATGGAATACAAACTTTACTCCAGACCAGCAATAGAACCCCAAACCACTTCCCTTTTAAAAGTTTATACATATCTATACATAATACTTAGACTAATGGACGTTCTGCTATAGATATCAAAAAATATGCAGTCGTTCATCAGATGCCATAATTTTTATTTTAATCTTGAAAAGTTGATGATAAATCTTTAATGCAGCTAATAGATATTATTGTCAGGTGGCTCCAAAAAATGGCAATTGGAGAGAAATGTGACGCATATTTGCTGCTAAGAATATATAAGACAAAAGTGAACGAAAGAGGAAAATGTAACTTTTTAACAACTCAGAAAGAGGATTTCCCATTTCGGGAATGAAAATGGAACCGAAACAAAAGAATTGCTTGGGGAGCAGTTTAAGACCATTAAATTTGTAGCTATTACATATCACACCCGCGTAAATGTGTGAAATCCACGCAGACTTTTATGGTTGATTTTAAGTGTGTAGAAAATATAATTTTTTAAAGCGTATATATATATATATATATGTGTGTGTGTGTGTGTGTGTGTGTGTGTGTGATTTTTTCCCATATCTTAAAAAACCAAAAATTATTTTTTAGTATTTTTCTTTTGAGTCATGTAGGATTTTGGTTCAACACACGGTTTTTTTTTTAGGTCTAATAACTGACTATCTAATGCTGATTTGCCGTATCACGTGAAAATCGTAAGTCGCAAAGGAATGTTGAGTCATTTCTTTTTTGGGCTCTCATTTGAAAAGCATAAAACGTTATATTGCGACCCACAGTCTTTTTTCAGTCTTTGATATTGGTTCTTTGCCCTGACTGTTCCTAGTTATGATATTATATGTAACCAAAGTATTAAAAAAATATTTTGAAAATTGTCGTTAAGTTGAAATTTTAGTTCAATTCATCAAAAAAAATAATTAAAAGAATGTAATGCAATGGATAATACTCTAACCTACATTATATATAAGAAAGCCTACGTTATAACCTACATTATATAAAAAAGAAAAATTCGAAAAGTGACAAATAAAAAAATGAAGTAAGAGATATGTGAAAAAAGGAGAGTATATGTACAAAAAAGTGGAACAAGCATTTTCTTCCCTTAATTATTGCAATAAAATCTATACATCCAACCGCAAAGTTTCAAATGTATGAAAATACTTTGGCTCCTATAAAAGTAAATAATAAGTAGTCACAAAAATAATTTTTTATACTCCCCCATAATGAAAATGTATCAATCAGTAAAAATTTTACTTACACCTATGTATGCACATACAAAGTTTGATGATTCTGTGTTAAATTTGCTGAAATAATAAAAAGCAAATTTATTGACTTAGCCAATTTTTGACAGAAATTTAAGCGAAAATTCGCTGCAATTTTCAAGGATAATACACGTATCGCGAAATATTATTAAAAGGGCAGGATTAAAAAATAACAATGCATTTCATTAAATTAAAAAAAATAACTAGAAACATAAGTTAGAAATACATAATATATTTAAAGAAAGGTATCATTGATAATGAACCTGTTATGCGAAGAATGGGTTTTAATAGAATTGAAAACAATAGTTTAAAAGTTAAGGCTCCTTTCAAGATTAAAGCAACATTCTTTGTTCCAAATTGCAATTCTCAGAGAGAGAGAGAGAGAGAGAAAAGGCATTGATTTTACCTAAGTTAAGGCCTAATGGTAAAATTCCGCATATGTAATTTTTCGTAATTATTGTATCAGTCCACGGACTCCACAAATGCTGTATGTTTTTAGTTGTTACTTTGAAATATTATCTGCACTGTCGATTTTGAAATACTGAATTCTGGATAGCTGCTTGCACACTGGTATGAGGGTAACTTGTAAGATAAGCCAGAATGTGAATTTCTATATCCACATGTTTAACGCCTCATCTTTTCCGCTCATCTCAGAGGAAGTAAGCATTCTGTGGTTTGTGCTTCATAAATCGTTTTATAAACACACTTTTCGGAAAGATACCGGGAATTCTAAAAACGACGTTTATATTCTACAACTAAGATAGCATTGCGATTATACTCAGCATAAATCGTCAGTATATCAAAACATTCCTTGTTATTGAAATTTGTCATTCTTTTAAAAAGCACACACTGCGCGAAAAGGATTTTTTTAGCAGGTATTTTTATATTCTTGATCGTCATTCCAGTATTTTTTAAAAAAATCTCAACAGTTCAGTTTCTCAAGTTCCCTTTTCTTTCTTTATTGAATCAATGTTGCAACTGTCGACTAATCAAAGTGAACTATATTATTCACGCAAATGCAACTATATTATCAAATTTCTATGAAGTTATGATGATTCGTTGATGTACTACTAGACAAATATTTATATATGACACTTTTTCTGCATTGAATAAATCTTCAGTTCTGAAATGAATGTTTTCATCTAAATTTGTGATTAATCCCTCAAATTCAAAAATAAGCATATATCTGTAAAGATTGTAAACAGATATGTGAAACTTTGTGTGTGCATGGATGAATGTAAGGGAAACATTTTACTAAATGACACTTTTATACTATGGGTAAGTACAGAAATTTATTTTAAAAAAAAAAACTTTTCACTTCCACAGAAAACAAAATGCATTCATACAATTGCCCACCTTTAACGCTTGAGAAATAAACACTTTTTCCACTTTTTTGAGATACCCTGTATATATATATATAAACTCAATTCATTCCCTGCCGGGAGGTATATTATGTACAAAGAATAAGTGGTAAGAAATACGTCATTCTACATCGCGACACAAGAACACAAGAGACAGAAATTTTTCCCTCAGTGATTTTAAAATGAGATTTTGATACGGATTTCTTTGACACTTGTAGTATTAGGAAAGGGAAATCTAGGCGTTTTTAAAAGAGTTTGTTAAACATTAAGGATTTTTGTTCATTCACTCGAAGGGTGGGAAAATGCTGAATTTACATTTTCCTTAAGCTCGTGTAGCATTAATTAAATAAAACAAAGTAGTAATTCGATCAGAAAATAAGTGAAACTTTTAGTTTGAAGTTAATATGGACTCCATGCACTCTACAAAACCGCTTAATTCAGAGAAGAAATAAAAATCCTTAATGCTTACAACATTCTTTTTAAAATATCTAAGATTCCCTTTCCTATGTAGACACGTATTAAAGAAATCCCTATCAAAATCTCATAGTAAAATCATTAAAGGGAAAAATTTCAATCTCTTTTGTACTTATATCACGATGTAAGCGAATATATTGCTTACATAGCATATATTATATATTTATCATTGCTTCTTGTACATAAAATGCCTTACGTAGTGAAATAAATTGGAGTTGAAAATTTCGGAAGTTTCTCCTATTCTGCCATGCAACTACTTTATGAATGCCAATATGCTTATTCAATTCAGAGGAATCCAATGCCCGATGCCATCTCATTTAACATTTGGAATTCAAATATTCGATTGCTTATAACTCATCAACCGTTTATTCTAAATTACAAAATGTCGTATGCATTCGAGGTATTTTAATTTAGAGAATTCAGATATGTATTTGAAATTGGGTGTTGTCATTTAAATAATTGATTTTGTGTAAATCTAAATATGGAGACGATTCCTTACACTTATACTTCACACTTAAGCACTTCATAAAAGCAATTATGGGTAAGCAAATTTAAATAATGAAACCTACGAATAACGAAATAGTAAAAATAATATCCAGTCTTTGCAAAAACAATTTATCATAACACCTGTTGATAAAGCTGCCAGCAAAAACTCAATTGCATGTAAACAATTCTAAATATTAGATAAAGAAGTAACTTTCTCGGAAAAAACATAATAAATCCAACAACATCATTATTAGAAAGAAAATTTTATATTTTAAAACAAAACAAATGAAATGTCATAATGTAAATAAGTTACTTATAATCTTGTCTTCCTAAATTTCCTAAAGGATTTATCAAATTCAGATACATCGTTTGCAATGCGAAAAAACACACAAACACATACTGAACTATTTTATTTTCAAAATATCTTAAAATTATCCGCAATAATATAGAACAAAAATATTATTCTTGGTTAAAAAGTTTCTGTAACATACCACTGACTTACTGGAAAGTTCTCACCACAAATTGCATCTATAATAACTTTATTTTCAATGAAGAGAATATTTTTCCAACACATAAAAGGCATCAAAAAGAGAGCATCTTTACAAGCCAATTTGTTTCTGTACTTCTGTTTTAAATCTTGAACTCATTATGTTTAACCTTAAAGAATTCATTCTATTAGGAATATTATCAATCCAGGTGAATTCAAATGAACCAAAACAGCTAACTATCAAGATACAGTATATTTTATATTTAATTATTGACAGACAAAACAGTTTCACTGCAGATATTTCTGATAAAAGAAATGAATTTAAATTTAATATTAACAGATATATTTGCAAATTTTATAAAACAGTATTAAAAATAAATTCGTTAGCATTAATAAAATATGCAATGATATAAATTATGCCTCTAAACAAATGAATTACTTATAATTAATAATATCCCTGTGACACTCTATATACTTTTAACAGGTGTTTTTAAGATGCAAGTAAAAGAAATTACTTATTAGAGAGAGAGATCTTGGCGTAATTATAAAATTGCAAAAGGACCACCCATAACAATAACCTTTAATTTGAAATGTGATAATGCACTTTTTAGTCATATTTTATTGATTTTGGAAGGCTGCGGCGGTCTGGTGGTATGGTCTCGTTCCTTGGAGCCGGAAGGTTTCAAATTGGAGACTCGATTCCACCGAAGAACCGTCGTATAAGTGGGCCTGATGCACGTTAAATCCGTCGGGACCAAACATCCTTCCACTGGTGTGGTGTAGAAGTACGGAGAGGGGGTGTCAGTTCAGATGTCGTCCTCCTCATCTGATCATGGTTCAAAATTACGAGATCAGTTCCAAAATAGCCCTAGTGTTGCTTTAAAACTGGACGTTAATATAACTAAATTAAACAAATTTACTGATTCCGATAATAGTGCTTTCGAAATTTTCTAATAACAATTTCTTTATTATATAAATTTTCTTTCAAAATATAAAGAGATGTATGCGGGAAGGTTATGATAAATTAGATTCTCCCCGCCACTTAAATTCATAGACAAAAATGCTTTAACTTCAGACTCTCCCAAATCCCATGAAAATCTGATTGCTGTAACTTGGATTATCTTAAAATGATGTGCAAATAATTCCTTAGTTTTCTTTTCGAAAGGGGAAAACTCTCGTTGAGCTCATAAAATGGTTGGACACATTTCCAATTTCTTTTGACTTTTTCTACTTTAAGTTTACATCAGCAAGTTTTCGCGTCGCATTTTTTATAAATGATCATGGTTCAATCAACTTTAAATAATATCAGATGAATAAATTTACCTTTAACAAACTATTATGCTTTAAGTTTAAATAAACCGATTTATAATTTTCATCATGACTACGCCATTGGAAAAGATGTCTCTATAGTTACGCAACGTTTCTTTTGATAAATAAAGTCGACAAGAAAATTTCGTTACAATCCAGAGAAACCTTTTATTTTCCTCACACTTAAACTACCACCGCTCTACTCATTTTATATTTTATTGGATATTTCACCTATATCTTTATAAAGTTTCAGAAAGTTGCTAAATTTTAAGTCTTCACCATTTCTACAAAATTCGTAAAATTCTGTTATTTCTTCGCCAAAGAAAAAAAGAAGAAGAAGAAGGGGTAAAAAGAAATAAAGCAATCGGTTCGTGCAAACCAACTGCTATTCCGAAGTCAAATCTTTTTTTTTTTTTTTTTGGTTTCGGACGGGGGGGGGGGGGGGGATTAGGGTGATTAGAGAAAAACATCTCGTCCATTTTCAGGTCTTTGAGGGTCAGTTTATGTTCCCCATATTTCTAGAAAAGAGAATGAACGTACGTTGCATAGCTTTTTATAAAAAGTTAATTTCCTCGTAGATAAATGCGATTTGGATTTGCTCAGATTTTAACATTAAAAACAAACAGGCTTACCTCTCTGAAGTGATAATATATTGTCACACTTTTCTTCTTAATGACAATATTTTTTCCATTATTTTAAGACTGCAAACTTCATCAAATAAACATTTGGTTTCACATTGCCATGTTATGAACACGACTCTTTTTTTTTTTACATGATACAGTCTAAAAAAATTGCAGAATTTCAACAAAAAAGCTAAATAAATTAAAAAAAGGAATTTCAGGAAAGGCCGTTCTATTTATTATCTCTCATTTGAAGAATAAGCCAGCTCAAAATCATTTCCTCTTGAAAAGCTGATTCTTTCCTCATTTTCTATAGTATTATCCATAGAAAAAAGATAATAATAATAAATGATAAAACTTATAAACGTACTACTGCCCCAGAGTTTATTACACCATTGTGATTTGCCTTTATGCATGGCTTATCTATGGAAGGATACACATGACAAAACACACAGTCGACGCCCAGAGAAGTTGACAATTTCTATTCATTGAACAAACGTCTTCAAGAATCAGCTTTATCGAGTTTGTCACTGATATTAAACAAAAAGAACCTGGGCATGCCATTGTTGCATCCTCAAGCCTTAAATAATTATAAGTTTGATTATAGAAATTTTGCGATTTAAATTTAAATATTTTATAAGAATTTCTTTCTGTTTTTATATTATTTCTCCATGTTACCTTTAGGAATTTCATTTGAAATTATTCTGATGTATCTTGATTAATTTCTGACAATAAAAATATCTCCCACTATTTTCAGATTTATGATGGTAACATTTTTATACCTCAAATTGACACAAAGAATAATGTAAGATAAATAATTTAACCAATAACCATATTACGCCATTCTGTAGTGGAAATTTGGAGAACTGGTTATCGGTACAAATATCAGTCGTGTCTCTGATATCCATTCAAAATGACCAGCACCGTCCTAAAATCACCGTCTTATATCTTAGACATTTAACATAAATAAACTTAATCCTAAATGTATGCACTTTTTCACACATAGCTGATAACGATACAACATTTCTCATTTGATTTCCCTGAGAAGAGCAGTTGGAAGTATTCATTCACATTTCTTTTTCAGTTGCTTTGCTATAGATGGATTAAAGCTTTTAGAGGTCCTTAGACAATGCAAATTCGGAATCATCCTTTCCTCCTTCTAGCTTCCAAACCCAGGCATTTTGTATTGATCTTATTAAAGACAAGTTGGTACCCGGCACTTTGCTGCCGCAGAAGAAATAATTTTGGAAATATAGTTTGACATTTGAAATGGCTATCTTGCTTAGTTAGGAATGATATAAAGAATGATATTTATTTTCTGGTTGACAATGAATCCATTCATTGAAATTGAATGACATATAAAGAAGAAATATGAATAGTATTTTTTTTCCTACTTAAGGTATAATAATTGTACTATGCCTATAAGCTTCACGCAAGTGCAAGCAATAAATTGGCAAAGTTTTATCGCAATCGGTTGAATGGTACGGCAAGGCATAAAATGCGAACAAATAAACATTTTTTTATATAATAGATATAATAATAATTGTACTACGCCTATAACCTTCACGTAAGGGCAAGCAATAAGTTGGCAAAGTCTTTTCGCAATCGGATGAACGGTACGGCAGCGCATAAAATACGAACAAACAAACATTCATTTTTATATATTAGATTTATACAAACTGTTTAAAGCTACTTATACTATATATACTTAGTATATTTCATATTATATTATTTTAACTACTTATACAGGTATAAACATTAAAAAATAATACAGGTATTCATAAATGAATGTTACAATTTTGTGTTGTAGGAAAATGAAATCAAAACTAAAAATTAAAAGTTTTATTTCAATACAGTTATAAGTATCCAATAGTAGCCTCCTAAGAAGCAGAAAGCGGTACGATAACTTGTTTCACACATTTTTCTGCATGTCTGCGGAGCTTTGAAGAGTTGCATATATGCGTGTGTGACGATAATCGATTTTTCGGAGGGGGAAGGGTGGAGTTGAACGCTTATAACTGTGTAAATTTAAACTTTCAACTGTCATTTTTGATTTTCGAAGTAGTCTTTTAACAAAAGGACTGTATTTTTTTCTCCTTTTAATGGCCCTGTAAAGTTGGAATAATCATTTGTGAACACCCTGTATTGTGGCAAACTGAGACAGACGAAACTTATTTATGTGTTACCTCTAAGAAAGTCGATTTCAATATTTCGCGCATAAAAGAAAATTAAATTTAAAAATAACTTCAAACAAAATGGTAAAAAATTATAATATTTTTTGATACAGTTTAAAGTCCAAAAAAATGAACTAATGAATCAAGAAGCCAATTGCAAAAATTTGAGATACTTTAATCTGAAGATGGCATTAAAATCAAGAAAAAAAAATCCTAAAATAATCAGTGTTCTGAAATCTAAAAAATGGATGTTTTTATTTGAATAAGTTCGAATATATGGCGCTGGTAAATCAAATTAAAGCCCGAAATTAATTTCCCATGATAGTATCACAAAAGAAATGTAAGTCTTAGGGCCCCACAACTTTTGGGAGCTTCTAGGCAGCTGCCTATTTTGTCGATTTGATAATCCAGCTCTATTGCGGGATAGTTGATTCTTGAAATAATTGGCAGTTTCTCAGAATACAGTATTACTATTAGACAAATTTCTATCAATAATCTCTGAAATACACGATGTCAATTAATTCAGAATTAAAAAAAATATTTCATATAAAAATTTAGGAAATATTTCATATTTAATCCTTGAATCGCTATTCTCTGAGAACTATGGCATGACTTAAATTAATTTTTTATATAAATATATAATTCATGCTCCATGCTTCAAAAAAAAATGACAAATTTAACAGAAAAAAAAGCTCCGCTCGCCCAGTTTTGTGAAATAAGCATTTTCATCATCATAAAAAAGCATTATCGCCTCAACACAGAAGTTCAAAAACAAAATTTTAAAAATGCACGAAGGGAGAATGTGGATTTTTGTATTCATGAACATTAATTTCATCATAGAAAATATGATATCGCATCACATTTAATTTTTTTAGTCTGCATTTTCAACCAGTTTGAATAAATTTCATCATTTTTCGTTAAAAATGCAAAAAAGGAAATAAAATAAAAGTTAATATTTTTTTATATATTTTTTATTCTTATCATGTTTTGAAAGCGATTTGTAATTTTACAGTTTCGAATGGAAAAAGTAGTATTTTTCATATATTTATTTGTTATATTTTTTTTAGAGTTTCTAGCAGTAGAAGGTAGTTTTACGTAATCCTAAAATTTCATGGAAACTAATAAATTTTTATTATGGATAATCTCTGTTGAAATCGTCAGAATGGCATTAACCGATGGCATCTTTTATTTATCATATGCAAATATTAAACTAAAAAAAAACGATCAAAATGTAATGTTCAAAAAAATATAAAGAATGTGAAAAGAATATAAAGAAGAAAAAAAAAGTGAAAAATGTTTTGTGTGCTTTAGATTCAAAATCAAAGTATCTTGGATTGATATAAAGAGAAATAAATTATTATTTGTGTTTTCCTGACATTAAATGATTGAAAAGTATACAATTCTCGGGATTTTTAAAATAATGGATGTAACTTTTGCTCTAGATCAGAAATTCTTAACTATTGGCACATGTATGGCTATTCGGACATTATAATAGTTAGGGTGGTACAATTTTTACACAAAAAAATTCAAAAGGAGTATAAAATTGCATTGTTTTCTATGTATTGTTTTGTTATTTATTATTTAGATATAGATATTTTTCGGGTAGTAACCACACTGACTATGTGATAGGAAGCGGTGCTGGGAAAGGTTTCAGTTAAAAAAAAAGATAATTTTTTAAAAATTTTATGTGGTGACAATAAATTCATAAAGGAATTTGAAAAAAAATAACTAATCTAATTTCGCAAAAAAAGAAAGAAAATATGAATGTTAGTATATTTCTAGCAAAGCGATAAAATTTTAATGTTTTCTGACAAATCACGTCTTTATGCAATGGGACTTTTAGATATGGCATTAATTTAAAATAAATATAGGAATAATATATAGGAAATATACATGATAAA